>JAUZNJ010041414.1:0-10039 GCA_034780135.1 Jordanella pulchra | reverse complement strand
TTACCCGAAAGGGCGCAATTTTGTTTTGCTTTTCTAGACTTACGCCGGGTTACTTGCTTACTGAATGCCGTTTGCGTTGGCTGCTCAGCGCTAGGCTCTGATGCTGCCTGGGATTGATAAGAGAATCGTTAAGCAAGCTGCCAAACGATGCCACGGAATCGGAGCACACGGCACCGGTTCTGAACAGGAACCGGTTCTCGATCCCATCCCTAACAGACAATAGATGGATGGATTTTAATTCAGACAAGCATCCATCACTTAGTCTTCTATGACTTGTCCATTAAATCCATGGAGGACTGGTTGCTGTCTCCAGCCTATCCAGTTTGCACACCGCCGGGGAAAAAGGCAGAGGAAGACACCCTGGACAGGTTACCAGTCCAGTCTATTCAGCAATAAATGATATATAATGAAAACATATATAAAGCTGAGGCTACTTTTTCTCATTAAGTTATTTACTAAGACAAACAATCCATGTTGCAACGACTGGCGGTTCGAGGAGATTTTTGCTGGGATGGCCAAGGGGTGGCCGCATTAGACCAGACATGGGGGGGCTAAAACTGATAGATGTAAAAAAATTCTTATGTTTGAACTTTACTGATCAAAGTAAACCAGGAATAAAATGAACGGGCACGTCTTAATTTCTAAATAGATCATTGAAGAGGGAACAAGATTTTCATTGAGGTTTCATTACACATATTTATACATTAGAGCTGTTCAAATGAATTTATGGTTCTACATAATATATACATTAAATGGGTTGAGCAATGCTCTCTATCTTCAGGGAAGACTCCAAGTTGATAGCAGAGACAAACTCTCCCCTATAAAACCTAAAAGCTAATTCTTTTAGCTTAAAATCTAAAAAAGCAAACATTCTGTGTTAGTCGTCATTATTTGTAGTATATTATCGTGAATTTCGCTGCATGTTTATATTCAAGTTATGGTTAATATACCAGCATTAAAATGTCAAAGTAGGAAATTCCACATGATGGTATCACTGCTGCCACCATCAGGCTTAGAGGAGAACTGCTTGTTACATCCGGGGGGAACGATAAATCACCTGGTAGGGGTGACATGGTCCCCCTCTAAAGTGGGTTACAACCCACTTTTACTGGGAGTTATATATCCTATTTATCTCATCTATCTCCGCATATTAAAAGTAGATTTTTAAACAAGAATCAAAGTATGCCATTCCAGATGACGACACAGTATGTGCAGCTCTTGTCCTTACTGCAGTGTCTTATCCTTAATTTTATTTCGCCATATATATATACAGTTGTCCTGGAAAGTTTACCTACCCTTCCATTAAAGACAGAAAACAATAAACTGCCAGTAAAATAATTTTAAATTGACAAGAGTAATAATAAAAAATAATTAAAAAAATGAAAACCGTGACACCGTGATAAAAGTATACATACATATGTATATATATTTAAATCCAAAGAACAGAAGGAGGGCAATTAGAGGAGTTTATTGAACCATAGTCTTTGGCTCTCTCCGGGTACTCTGGCTTCCTCCCACAGTCAAAAAACATGATGGTTAGGTTAATTGGCATCTCTCAATTGCCCTTAGGTCTGAGTATGCGCGCATAGTTGCACGTCTTTTTGTGTCTATGTGTTGCCCTGCGAGACTGGCATCCTGTCCTAGGTGTTGTTGTGATGTTGCTATTTGTAAAGATGGAAAATAAACAGCATCCGACGTGGTTCAGCTACAGTTCCCTCTTTATTCTCTTTCCTTCTTGTCCTCCACATACAGCATATGTCATCACACGCATAATCAGAGCTCCCCCTTCTGTCCTTTTCATGCAATAGCAGAACACAAAATTGTCCCTTTTCCTGAAGCAATTACTTACATGTAACATATGCACTCACATGTAAAACTCACAACAAAAAACGTAGTTTGTAAAATGACTGTTTCGATAAAGCAACAGCGATCTGAAAAGTGTATTCACCATATTTGCTGAGGCAGCAACAGTACATTAAATGAATGCCAGCATTAGAATAAAATTACCAATTTCACTGTTAACCCTGAGCATTATAGTATTTTACATTAGAAGAACAGTAATATATCTTTACTTGTCTTATATAACACTAATACCAGCCTGAACAGTAATGAGTTACATGAATGTTTACTTTATCTTACAAAACCTGTCAACCATCTTAGTGTATTTCTAGGTCTCCTACTTCTAAGTGCAGCAGGTTCATTAGCATTCCCTGGCAGTGCAAAGGTATCAAATACACGATCACTATTTTGTTCTAACCCAGTTAAGGTTTGTTTTGGGAAGTGTCCAAGTTTTGAAGCATTCCACTTGCGTCCGTCGCTTAGTAAGAAAGTGTTTTGTCAAACAGTTTGTGGTTCTGTAAATCTTGCAGATCCTTTGGAAACGTGCTCATGTCTGCGAACACGAACAGTGTCACCAACTTTGACTGTTGGTACTTTAGGCCCCCCCCCCCCCAAGAATAAATGTGTTATTACTGAATTAAGCATTGTTGTTTTAATATTTTGTCTGAATTCAGTTTTCATTAGTTCAGGTACTACTTCTTTGTTATCTTTTTAGAAGATTTTTTTTTCCATTAGTGTAAAAACAACCAAAGCTATGCAAAAACAAATATGGTTCAGACGAGAAAACAAAGTACAAACAAAATAAATACTATATGTCTTCATATATAGTGTAACTACTGTCTCACTATAGTTTTCGTCCTGACAGAGCTCTGAAATCTTAAGTCCAAATGCTGATAGTAGTTCCTTGAATTGTTTTGTTCCAGGGAAATCAGAGCTTTTTCAGTCGCTGCCTCTAAACTCTCCTTCTTTCTGTGAAGTATACCAGAACTCTTAAAGAATTTAATCTGTTTTAAAAACTACTTTAAAAACTTCTTCATCGGCTTTTAATTCATGGAAACTAAATCCTTGTGGTTCTTTTTGTATTTTCATTGTGTTCTATTGTTTACTGTTTTTTGTTCCTATAATTTTACCTGGTATTGCATGTAAAGCTCAGTGTAAATACATTTTTTGATTGGCTGATTGAATAAAAGCTAATGAAATATTCTAATTCTGCAAATCTTAAAGGGTTATTTTTCAGATTATATTAAGGATACTGATGTTCTGACAGGTTTTACCTTGCAATATTACTGTCATAATTCTGACCTGCCAACAAGTTCCTGCTCTCATTACTCTCTGGATCGTTGCTCCAATTGCCCTTGCGATGCTCCTGCTCACTCTCATCAGTGTTCATTCCACCCACCTGTTTTCAAGCCTCAAGCAAGCACCAATAAGTAGCCAGAGTTTTGAAAACCCTTGATTAGAAGACGGTCAGCGTTCCTTATCTGCCTGATCACCTGTTTTTAATCTTACTTGCCTTTGCCTCACTTCCACCAGACCTTACAGGGTTTTTTGATTTCTGGACATTGACAACATTTCCGCCTCCTGACCACCGCCTCTTGCCTAGTCCCATGATCTGTAGACGTGATTATGCCTCCATGGTTCTGACCATGGTTCTGTGCCAAGGCTCCATATTCTCATAATCCTTTTCTCAGTTCCGGGATCAACAAGCTCTGTCCCTCCCCAGGAAAAACTAGAACAGAGAATCCAGATGTCTACTTCTCTCTCTTTACCTTTCTAATTTGAGTGTCACTAAGCTCACTTTATCCTGCACTGCTGCTCTGGGATCCTTCCTTTACCTCCACAGGGATCCTGAGAAGGTTAGTGACTTTTTCAAGGGGAACTGTTAAATGAAAATAAGTCCAGTTAGTAACGTGATATTTTCTTGTCAGAGAATCGTGTGTCCCCCTTGAATGGTTTCCTGCAGTGTCTGCTGAATTCTTTAAATAAATCTTTTCATTATGTAATTATATATATGTTATTATATATTATACCATTATAATATATTGTGTGTGGCTGAATTCTGGATCCTGTGTGTGGCATTTAACACTTTGGTAAAAGAGAATCAGATCAAAGTATTAATTAGCTAAGACAAATATTACTAAAAACAAAAAGTCATGGAAAAATTCTGGATGATTAGTCAAGCTTTGTGTCTTGGTATGATTATGACAAATTTGTCTTTTTTTCCATTGGCTACTAGACAAATCTGCTTTTATCGTCTGTAACATTTTAAATCTAGGTATTCCTTCTCCCTTGGAAAAAGGGCTTTTTGAGAAAAAGTTGGTTTTCTTCTTTGGTCAGTTTGCTTTGACATAAACTGTAGCAAATTTTCTCCCATGACTCCATCTGTGAGCGGAATAACGCAGCCCTGGCTCTGAGAAACTTTGAGATTTTAGTCTCGATGCTTTTGGCGAGAGCCATGCTGTCTTTGGTGATAAAAAAAATATCCATGCCGATGAATAAGGCATTAAGTGCAATAAAACCCCCTCTAGCTCCCTTGGACAGACCCAGAGGCCCCTTCACTGCTGCCTGACCAATATCAGGAACATCTGCAGCCATACCTGATACGTTGCGTAATGCTTTCCCATCTTGTGTTACAACTTTTCCTGCACTTGCAAAAGCTTCATCGGTTTTTAAAGCCCTGAAAGCAGAAGTAGTATCGACAAGTGAATCAATGCCCTTTCCTATGGTACCTACTTTAGAAGTGATCTTGCCTACTCCCAACACTACATCTATGTTACTGGGCTCCAGACTTGTTGTTGGTTGCTCCACCACCCTATGAAGACAATTCTGGATCATTTGAAAATCTTCCATGAAGCTCTGATAGGTTTCATTTGCCTTTTTCTGATGACAATAATTAATTCCAACTTCTGTAAAGGTGGTCACCAAACTGTTGACGCCACTTGTTGCCCCCATTGTCATACCGGCAATCGTTAGCCCTAAAGACACTCCTGCTGTGACTGGAATTAATGCCAAACCAACAATGGAAAGTACACCTCCAATTGCTCCAACTGAACTTCCTGTGACACTGGAGATCTTTGCTCCTTTGTTCATCCTGTCCAACTGAACAGCACATTGTTCCAGCTCATCGAGAAACTTAAGCATTTTGGGCAGTCGATCATCAAACATTCTGATAAAATCAGCTGGAGAAACATCTTGGAACAGGAACGCCATTCGAAAGTGCTCATCCATCCTGTGGAAGAAATTTTAATTAGGCTATTTAAGAATTTTTCATATAATGAAAAACAGTGAAAAGTATATACATAGTATTTTGTCACTTTTAAGAAAATTAATTATAACAAATATGATTATTTATTTTTTGAGCTTTTTACGGCACTAGTGGCTCGTTTTTTTTTTCTGACAGTAGGCTGACAGGAAAGGGGGCATGAGAGAGGGGGAGAGACATGCGGGAAAGGACCACAAGCCGGATTCGAACCTGGGTCGCCCGCGTCGAGGACTAAGGCCTCCGTACATGGGTCGTGCGCGCTAACCACTGTGCCACCTGCACGCCTCAAATATGATTATTTAAAACTGAATTGAAAACTGAAGCGAATCAACACATAGCTTTCTGGTGTGTATCGAAAGATACCAAATTGAGCGATACCAAGATGACTATTTATGTGGAAAGTGTTGGTTGAGAGACAAAACTGACCTGAAAGTAAAACAATTACTTTTTTCCACATTGTAGGGCAGAAAACTGCCGTCTGAGCTATAGGTTCTGTGACCACAACCAGTTACCTTGGCAACATGTTGCTCTGAGAGATTTCAAATAGTCTTTTGCCACTTCCTGTAAAAGGGGGCCATTTTAAAAATAAAATAAAAAACAGCATAAACAATTTTAAAAATATTTTTCCCCTTCATAAGTGACCATGATAATGCTTTTCTCGGAGTCTAGTACTCGTACTCATCGTCATACGCTTTATCCAGGAGCGGGTCGTGGGGGCAGCAGTTACAACAGAGACTCCCAGACTCCCCTCTCTCTAGACACCTCCTCCGGCTCTGCTGGGGGAAGTCCAAGGCGCTCCCTGGCCAACCAAAAGACAGTTGCTCTAGTGTGTCCTGGGTCGTCCCCTGGGCCTCCTCCCAGTGAGATGTGCCTTGAACGCCTCTCGAGGGAGGCGTCCAGGGGACATCCAAAAAAGATACCCAAGCCATCTCACCTGACTCCCCTCAATGTGAAGGAGAAGCGGCTCTACATCAAGCCTCTCTCAAATGACTGAGCTACTCACCCTATCTCTAAGGGAGAGCCCAGCCCCCCTGCGGAGAAAGCTCATTTCGGCCACTTGTATCTGGGATCTTGTTCTGTCGGTCACAATCCAGATTTCATGATCATAGGTGAGGGTAGGAACGTAGACCGATTGGTAAATTGAGAGTTTTGCCTTTTCACTCAGCTCTGTCTTCACCACGACAGACCGATGCAGCATCTGCATTATTGCAGCAGCCTCACCAATCAATCTCCTGCTCCATTCTCCCCTCAGTAATGAACAGGACCTCAAGATACTTGAACTCCTCTACTTCAGGCAGAACTCTCCTCCAACCTGAAAGGGACAAGCCACCTTTTTCTGGTCAAGAACCGTGGCCTTGGAGGAACTGATTCTTATCCTGGCCACTTCACACTCGGTTGAGAACCACCCCAGCACATGCTGTAGGTCTTGGCAGGAGGAAGCCAGCAGGACCAGGTCATCTGCAAAAGCAGGGACTAGATTTGCTGGTCCCCAAACCAGACCCCCTCCAGCCCTTGGTTCCGCATAGAAATCCTGTCCATAAAGGTCATAAACAGGACCGGTTACAAAGGGCAGCCCTCCCCCGCAAGATGCTAAGAAGGCCTGCCTGTTACTGCATTCTCTGACAACAGTCAGAGAACTCCCCTAACCTGAAGGTGAAGGGATGCAACCCTCTCGTCTACCGGGAGAAATTCCAACATGAAACGGCTGAGCAGGGGGGAGACAAGCTGACATATCCCCGCTCTCCTTCTCTCCCCCGTAGGGGCTAAAACCCCTTCACTCTGTGTTGGTAAAAAATTCCAAGAAATGTTTTTTAGAGATGTACTTGTGTTGTTAATGAAAAAATTAAAAAAAGATTCCAATTGAATTCATTAATTAACTTTTCTTGACAACTGTAACTATATTGCATGAATTGTGATAAACTTACCTGCATTTTTCAAGCTGTTTAATGTGATTTATCATCATTTGCATATCATTTTCACTTAGATCACAAGTATCCACTTCTATTTCTTCAGCCATTTCCAAGGAAATATCAAAGTTGAAGCTGTAAAGGGAAAAATATTTCAAGTTCTTGTTTGTGTGTTTAATTTATTTGAGATACTAGTTTGTTCTATGTGTGTAATACTGTAAGTATAATTTTACCTTGCTGCATGAATTACACGTTTGGTGTTCTGGATGTAACTTTGCAGTTGTAATGTAAGCACGTCTAAAATGTGACGATCAGGAAGGAAGAAGGACTTTGCATCTTTTTTAAACTCCAGGAAGAGTGGGCAGATCTGTCTTGCAGCTGTAATGACAGCTTGAACATCGTCAAAGCTGATCGTCTCAGGAAGTTGTAAAATCTGGTTCTCAGTGAAGACTTCCAATGAAGTGACTGCCATTTTCTCCATTGCGTCCAAGAAGGTGTTAAGTCGGTCCAAACCTTCCAGTGTTCCTTTCAGCGCGTCACCCAGCACATTTTCTAGCTCTTCAAGTTTTCTCTCTTGGTTAAACTGAAAAACATTCTTGGTGTATTTACGCAAAGATGCCATTCCCCCCTCGGATTTGGTGAAGGTGGGGTCAATAATGTCAACCATTTCCTTGACACTTATTATTTTTACATACTCCATCTCTCTGCAGTCTTTCCAATCATTGAAACCCTCGTAGAAATCTTTCACAGTTGTCATGTAAGTTAAAGTATCAGTGACATACTGGCACAATGCCCTTTGTAGTTTCCACCTGCAGGACAGAAAAAATTCACTGTGTTTTTGCATGAAAAACCAATAAGAAAACAAAGCTTTGAATAGTGTGTTCACCAGAATATTTGTTTTAGCGTTTTATGAATCGCCTCATGGTTTGGGTGGGGCAAATCGTTCAATGTTACAAAATCAACATTTATCACCTGAAGAACATTTTCATTATACATTTCTAGCATCACTAAGCGGCTCGTTGTCTATTTATCTCGAGAAAACAAAGAAGAGAACAGCTGCCATCAGCTGCTGTAGACTTAAAAAGAAGATTTAATAAGTGAGACGACATAAAAAAAGACAGTTTTTTAAATAAAAAATGAAATTAAAAAGATATATCATCTAACTTCTTATGCTATTACACTTGTTTAGGATATATGTTAATATGTTAATTCAGTAAAATGAAGTATTTCTTTTCTTTACCTCTCTCCTGGCATTGTGTCGGTTTCTCACTGCAAACAGTCTTGCTCTATCTTCAGCTCTTCAAAGCTACTGGTTGAGGAACTTTCTGTAACCAAACTAATAAATTTGGTCACTGTATTTGGCTTTTTATTGAGGCCACACCTGCTGATGGCCTTTTCCGTCTTTTTTATTGTTGTTTCATTTCAGCAGGACTACAAATCTGCCATTCCTAAATGTCCTTCTATAAGCCTCTTTTACTCTTAGTTCAGGTCGAGGCAGAACAGCATGTTTTAAATACGATTTAAAGCAAAGTCGCCTTCGGCTAATTTCCTGTTTTTTAGAAACCAGGTCCTGAAAAGTAAATATTGGCAAAGGGAAGTCCTAGACTGTAGTTTAAACACACCTGCCTGTGCTAATGCAAATCACAGCAATAAAAAAAAACAAAAAAACAAATAAAAAGCTAAATCATTTACCACTGGCTACTTCTAACTTCATCTTTATATCTGTTTCACTGTAATGTTGACCACTGCAGGAAAATCTCCATGTCTGCTGTAGATGGAGTAAAACTGCTGTTAAAATTACATTCTTTCAGATTTAATTTGGATTTACTTCTTTATGTTTCAGATCATTATACTAATGGTATTAAGTTAGAGTTCAAGAATAACTTTATTGTGAAAAAAAAGATCTAATCCATCCAATTTCATATTCAGTTGTGATATTTTACCTGAAGATTATGAAAATATTAAGCAACTAGAACTTGAAGTTGTAGCTAATTAATAGGTATTTCAAAATTGAGGGTAAAATCAATTAATGATTATTAGTTTAATGTTTATACTGTAATCTGCTTACTCACCAGGGTACGTATATTAAGAAATGTATCCAACTACAAGTTAAAATAAAAGCACATGCTAATGATCATTTCTAAAAATATCTAAGCAAACATTAGATAAAAACACTGCAATTATTACATTATTCTAACATGACCTTTCACCAATTTAGTAATTTAGACTATGGCTATCAGCAGAGCCATAGAAGATGGCAACAACCATATAAAACCAAAGAAAATATCTCTGTTTATTCAAACTGTCAATCAAGAACAGGGAGTCTTGCCTGAGTGATAAATCGTTCACTGTATAAAATAACCACAAAAAAACCACAGAAATAAACAATGCTACCTTTATTAGCTAAATAATCCCTACAAACACTAAACACTACTGAAAATAAGCACAAGTAAAAAAACAAATAAAAGTGGAAAAGGAGGGTTAAACAATGAAAGAATATCTCTTATTCTGAAAAAGATGATTTAAACAATCAGCGGACTTTGAACATTTAACTGTCACCAGTTGATCTAGGTCCACTGTCCAAAACACAGAACAGAAACAGTATACATACATGAAATAGCGTAGGTGATGCACTGTCATGTGTACCAATTGATAGGTCAAGAGGTAAATCGACCGTTAATCATCACTGAATCGTTGGGGTTCGCATCCGACTTGGTCGTTTTTCTCTCTTCTTATTTAATTAATTTTTCGTGCAAGAAAATGTGATTAAAGTCTGAAAAGACAAACATTTCCTCGCTACTAGCATTTTGTGACGAGTTTGCTTATTGCTTTACTTCAATTGAGCCAGTAAAGCATACAGTAGGCTATAGGCTCACAGTTAAAAGTAAGACAAGATACCATTAAATTGCCAGTAACAACGTGAATGATTTTAAGTTGCTTTGGATGCAACTGAAAAAATGTGGCATTCTGACAAACACAAGGGAATATGAAATGACAAGTGACTTTATAAAACACGATGACAGATCATGGT
>JAUZNJ010041413.1:0-10040 GCA_034780135.1 Jordanella pulchra | reverse complement strand
GGGGATAGCCCTTTGGCTGACTGGTTAGCTCGTGTGACTTTCACCCGGGAGTCGTGGGATCAAATCCCACCCGGGGGCCTCTGTAGTGTGCACCTTGCCACACTTGGGTTAACACATAGGGTGTCTAGAAGACTGGTTATACTCACCGTGGATCAGCAGTAAATTTACCATAGAATTCTTGACTTTTCATCCAATCAAGCCTGCTGATTACAACTCCACTGTTTTTAAAATGACACAAAACACTGAATAGTATTTAATGTCCTGTCACACACACATGCACACACATGCACACACAGACGTCTTTTTCTTATTTCTTTTCTAAGAAACAAACACGAACATGAACATGGAATTTAAGTCTTCGTAAGCCGGAGTCTGCCCTCCGATTATACCATGTATTTAGAGTCTAGAATTAATTTGGTTTTACTGTGACGCGCAACGACCCGCATTCGCTCACATTTTCTATGCGCAATGACCCTCAGTCATTCGCTCAGATGTCTCTCACACAGACGCACTCACATACACACTCACCCGCAGTCCAGACAAAATCACACCGCTGTGTCTTCTCTGGATGTCCAGTCAATCTCTAGCTCTCCAGCAAGAGAATGGATATCAGGGTTAAACAGGAGGTGCCGTGGCCACGGACTTCACTGACGTCCTTTCGTCCCTGCTGGAGCACCTCAGACATGTAGGAGTCAGCTCGAAAGACCAAGAAAAATGTTAGGTTCATTTCACTTAAGAATTAAAAGAAGACACCAGAGTGAAAGATTATCTTTACCTGCAGGCAGAGAACCACAGACCCTTGCCTCTGTGAGTTCTGGGTTCGTATGGCCTCAGTCCACAGTTTTATTCATTCAAAGAAAAAGGGGTGTTACTTAATACAATATTTCTAAGGATGGGGGTTCAACAACACAGATGTACAAGCATACATTCAAACGAACAATCCTCCTCTGTTTAAGGTCCAGCTGTACACACATAAGAAGTCCTCCCTGTTAGCAACCCTCAGAACCCAGACAGTCATCAATAACCCTTAATCTCAGGAAACTTGTCTCACGATATGGATCCTGGAGCCGTTGCTCCCCTCTCAGTCTCCTGCTTTGGTGATTGTCCAAACAAAGTCTCAGTGTGTTCATATCATAAATCCATGACAAGTATGACCCCGCAGCACATGGGATTAGGAATGTTAAGTCTGGGTGACTCCAGACTGTTTGGATTAATATGGTCATCATTAATAAATCTTCCAAGTCTTGTCATGTCTTTACTGCCATCAACACTGAAAGAATTATATTCAAATTACATTAATGCCTAGGCTTATACTCATAGTTACAACATTCATACAATTGTACTTTGCAAATGACCCTCTTCCATTCCTCCAGAGTCCAATCTTTATGTTCCGTAGCAAACTGAAGCATTTTTTTCTGGTCAGCCTTACTGATTAGAGGTTTTCTTATGGATACACAGCTGTTCAATCCATCCCCCTTGAGTTCCCTTCACATTGTGCGTGTTGAAATGCTTTTGCGTTCACAATTAAACATACTCCTGAGTTCTGCTGTTGTTTTTCTTCGATTTGATTTGACCAAACATTTAAGTAATCGACGATCACGATCATTCAGGATTTTTTTCCGACCACATTTCTTCCTGGAACACGATGGTTCCCCACCATCCTTCCAGTTTTTAATGATGCGTTGGACAGTTCCCAATTCTAATAATTTCTGCAATCTCCTTAGATGTTTTCTCTGCTTGATGCATGCCAATGATTTGACCCTTCTTAAACAGATGAATGTCTTTTCCATGACCACAGGATGTGTCTTTTGCCATGGTTGTTTAAGAAATGAGGAGTTACCCATTGCATCAGCTGGTGTTAAATAACTTGTTGCAAGCTGAAAGATAATCACCTATGTCAGACCTGGGCATCTTACGGCCCGGGGGCCACATCCGTCCCGCTGAGCATTTATGTCCAGCCTGCGGCCCCCGTCAAAAAAAAAAAAAAAACTTATTTTCGTGTGTATGCGATGCTGCTGTCTTTTATTTTGAAAGGGCTTGACGCACCATTTATGAATGCACGTAGGTGAATGTTAACGTACAGTAACAGGTGATGCTAGCAGCCGAATACACGATCCCCACAAAATGTCATCTCATGGTAAAAACGAAAAAGTTGATTCCGAATGCTGCATTTTCAACAAGGCATGGACAGCAAAATATTCATTTACTGAAGTTAAAGGCAAGGCCGTGTGTTTAGTTTGCGGTTCGCAGGTGGCTGTGTTAAAGGAATATAATATCTGTTGTCACTACGTAACCAAACACGAGACAAGATACAAGAACTTTCAGAGAAAGAGCGCACCACTGTATTCTATATTGATAGCTAAGTTGCAATCTCAACAAACGCCTTTTGCAAAACGCCTGACATCTAGAGGAGCTGCAGTCAAGGCAAGTTTTGTCATATTTAGTCAAACCTTTCTCTGATGGAAAATTTATTAAGGAGTGCTTGGTGGACTCGTCAGCACTAATATGTCCTGAGAAAAAAGACGCTTTTAAGAACATCTCCCTCTCCCACTGTACCGTAACAAGAAGGATTCAGGACATCGCGATGAACCTGATGCTGCAACTTAAAGACAGTGTGAATGATTTTGAGTATTTCTCCCTGGCTTTGGATGAGAGCTGCGACATACGGGACACCTCCCAGCTGCTCATCTTCGAGGGCGGGATCAATGCAGAATTCAGCATCAGCTGAAGGAGGAGGAGCTGGCAGGCATGCGGTCAATGAAAGGGACAACAGGGAGTGAGCTCTTATTAGAGGTAAATGCGTGTCTGGAAAGCTTGACAACAGATGGGTGTCCAAATCTTACAGGAAAAAAAGTGGGTTTATTAAAGAGAATCCAGGACAAAGTGGCAGAAAAAAACCCTGAGCAGAAATTAACTTTTTTTAATTGTATTATTCATCAAGAAGTGTTGTGTAAGTCAGTGTTAAAAATGAATCATGTTGATGTTGTAACTAAAGCAGTTAACTTTATCAGAGCAAGGGCACTGAACCATAGACAGTTTGTTTCACTTTTAGAGGAAACTGAGACTGACCATCAGGACCTAAGCTACCATACAGCAGTTAGGTGGCTCAGTCTGGGAAAAGTGCCGAAAAGCTTCTGGGACCTGAGAGAGGAGATTCAGGAGTTTTCTGTGAGGAAGGGGCACGTCATCCCTCAGCTTCCTCAGAGTCAGACTAGCTGGCAGATCTTGGTTTTACTGTTGATGTGACTGCTCTGATGAATGAACTAAATGTCAAACTGCAGAGCAAGGGTCTTTTTGTGTATGAAATGTTCAGTGCAGTCAAAGCCTTCAATAGGAAGGTGCAGCTTCTGTCAAGCCAAGTCAAGGACAACAATCTCACTCATCTGCCAACACTAAAGCAAGTCACCCCAGCAGAAGATCAGCTCCACAGGTTCTCATCCATGTTAGAAGCACTGCAGGCTGAGTTTTCAAGGCGATTTCAAGACTTCAAAGCTGTTGAGAGTGAAATGCACATGGTGTCTTCTCCCTTCACTTGCAGTGTAGATAAGGCATCCAGTGATGTTCAGATGGAGCTCATTGACTTGCAGTCTTACCCACTTATGGCAAAGCGCTTTGGCTCAGTCCCACTACTCGAGTTTTACTCTTCACTTAAACAGGAGAACTTTCCAAACTTGAGGAGATATGCTCAAAAGATCCTTGTGCTGTTCGGATCAACGTATGTATGTGACCAGACCTTTTCGGTGATGAAGTTCAACAAGTCCAGATACAGGTCTTCCATAACTGATGATCACCTCGCAGCCATCCTGCGGATAGCTACGTCAGACATTCAGCCAAACTTCAGTGTACTTGTTGAAGCCCAAGACAGACTGGACTTTTCTCATTGAACATACAAACTGGACATGATGCTTGAAACTTTCTATTCCTTGTAGTATTTCAGTTTTGAAGTACTTTATTTTTGTCAGTTTTTGCAAGTTTTCAAGTCTTTACAGTTTCATTTTGTAATGACATTTTGTAGCGAGTTATTATATTGTTACCTAAAGTAATATTTCTTGTGTGTGTGAACCTCTGTAAGTTTCTGCTGTATTTAAAGCATTTTGCGGTACTTCTTTCTATTCATTTGAATATGATTGGAGGTACTTTTGTGTTACTCAAGAAGTTACTTCAAGTTGCAGCACTGCAGGTCTGTCAAGCCTTTCAAATACTTAAAACCGTTTATTGCTCATATATGCAGTAAATCAGTTGAATAATATAATACACATCATTTCAGTTGTGGAGAAATTAAAAAGTTAAAAAATAAATTCAGATGTGATGACTGTTTGTTTTAAACTATTAATTTGATAGAATTAGTATTAATTCTCACTTCAACCAAACCACAATTGTTGATTTTTTTATTACTGAATATTCTTATTAACAAAAGAATCTGATTTAAATACTTTATTACAACCAGAGGTATGAGAAAATGTATAATGAGTCAAGATCAAATTTGAGTCATTGCTTAAATTTAATCTTCGGCCCTCCAACATATTTCAGATTTTTCATGCACCCCCCTGAAGAAATTAATTGGCCTATGCAGTACTTATCCAATGGGAGGCTTGAACCTATTTCCTTAGTTAAATCCAGGTGGCTACTTTGATTTAGGCCATCTTCCTTTCTAGGAAAGAAAAGAATGCTGCTCTCTCTATAAACAACAAAACTATAAGTTAAAATTTAACCTAAATGTAGTAGTAGTGAGTCCTGTTGATTGAGGGATTTATCAGTCAATTTAATCATAGATCATTTCCTGGTGCCATTTCATTTTCACATGTTTTGTTAGTGTGGCAACATAGAGAGTTTAAAGAAACAAACTGGTAACTAAGGAGATTAATGTTTGACTAGCATATCTGTTTGTCAAATGCAGTGTTTTGGTTTTCACTGGGGCATAGAAGTATTTGTGGATTCAGAAACAGCATTTAAATTCAAGAGCATTTCATTCCTCAGACAAGATGCAGGTGATGCTTAAAAATAAACTCAGCAACATAAAAGAGGCACAAATGCAATATCATTCAAAGACAGAAAAAGGTTCAAGGACTCATGAGGTAAACTGTAATTACAATATAACAGGCAAATAATGCTAGCTAAGAAAAAGAGAAGCAAATCAGATTGAAAGATTTTACTATGATCTGATTGAATTGTCTCTGTGAAGTACCTTTAGATGACGTGTTGTGAATTGGGGCACCGAAATAAACTGAATTGAATTAAAGCAACTTTAATTGAACAGTCTACATCATCCATCATAAAATCAAAACAATGAAAAACAATTAATCTATAAACAAAGAATCAGCTTTAAGTGGTGCATACAACAAATAATTTTACTTTGCTTATACACTGCTCTCAATAATACGGAGTCCCCTAGGGGACATGAGGAAATTTTTTCCTTTCGCGTTACCTTGCAAAACCTTTCGCGTTACCTCGCAAAACCTTTTGCGTTCCCTCGCAAAAGTTTTGTGAGGGAATGCAAAACTTTCGCGAGCTAACTCAAAAGTTTCAGGCAGCGTTCCGGAACCTGACGACAAGGGTGCAGACAGTACACTTGTGTGTGAGTTTTGTCGATTTTCATTATGAAATTGGCCTTCTATATAAGGATATTCAGTCTCTGCTTGCCAAAAAGCATGGGTGTCACATCAGTGTGCGACATTTAAAAAGAATACTTGTGCAAGAGGACACACTCTTCGCAACTATTTTGCTGACTTGGCAAATCTGGTGGAATTCGTCAGGAGAGAACTTCAGTCCTCTGAACAGCTTCATGGATATCGTTGGATGTATGCTAAATGCAGGCAACATGGACTTTGTGTAAGAAAGGAGGATGTCCATCTGATCATGAGAGACTTAGATCCAGCCGGAGTGTCCTCAATGCAAGCCACGCATCTTCAAAAAAGAAATTACTTCTCAAAGAGTCCGAACTTCATTTGGCAAATATGCCGTGTCTCATTTAGCAGGCTGCGTCCTTCGAAGGACTTAGGAGGACCCAACCTTCTGAGGACGCTCCGGAGGATCCTCAGCCGTTGGTAAATAGGACAGTCTAGCCTCCAGACCACTTCCTGGTTGCGACACAACGTCATCATGTCTACCCCAAGCCCGGGAAAAACAGCACCAAAACAAACACAGACAGCTCGAGATTCGAGAAATCCAAAGCAACAAAAAGTGGATAATGAAATGTTTATTTTATTTTTTCAATTTACTTGTTATTGGAGGAGAGTCGGCATTGGCGGCATTGGCAGCTTCGGCGGCAGCAAAACCGCTATGATTTTTTCTCAGGCTGGGAGAGTGGAGAGGTAACATTCACCTGCTACTATTTTCACCCACTAATGATCATAATATGCCAGTTATTAAACAAACGCTTGTCAGCAGATTGACCAATATGTTTAAATGTCTAATTTTATATTTATTTGTAAGACTTGATATAAGCTTATGTTTGTAACTTTAGTAATTAGAGTTGAATACTTAAATGTGTACAAACCCTGTAAATAACTGTCTTAAATCACTACATTCACTATCACTAATATTGTGAGGAGAAGCCAAACTGTAATAGATCGAGAAATAAATTATTTGTTTAAATTGTTATCCCCTTACTGCCTGATTTTATTTGCAATTATATAAAGAAAAAATAATACAGGAAAAACAAATCTAAATATAAAGACTAAAAAAAGGTAAATAGTGGACCTAGATTAAATAAAATTTAATTTCTAATAAATCATTTAATAAAGATAATGAAAAAAAAAAGATAGATGACTGAATAAAAGCAAATAAATGAATACAGTTAATCAGCTGGATAAAAATAAATAAAATAAGTTCTCCTGTTCTCCTCCATCATTCTGCAGGCAGTATGTGACCATCAGGGCCGCTTCATCGACACGTACGTGGGCTGGCCGGGGTCGGTCCACGACTCCAGAGTGCTCCGGCACAGCCCACTGTACAGGTGGGCCATCTACCCTCCTCCGGGTCACTTCATCTTGGCAGATGGTACCCGTGTCTCCAACACCCACTTCCCCTCATCAGTTTCTTCAAGCAGCCGGTCCAAGGTGTGGGAGCCCAGCGCTTTAGGAGCCATTATTCCAGGGCACGCTCCATCATAGAGCGTGCCTTTGTGATGATGAAGACGAGGTTCAGGGCCATTTTCCTCCAAGTGCTGGAGATGCAACACACCTTTGTGCCTCAGGTATGTTACTACATGAGAGAATTATTGCTTATTGTTAACTGATAAAAACCTTTTGAGTAATTTATTCAAATCTCTTATTAAATGTTTTTTGTCTTCTTTTTTCTACAGGTCTTAACAACATGTGCGGTCCTGAACAACATCTGCCTGAGAGCCGATGACATCATGACCCCAGAGGATGAAGAGCAAGACGACCTTCTTGAGGATGAGGATGCTGAAGGCGGTCAGTGGTGCTCCCTTGGGGACCAGCTGTCTGCCCTGGAGGAGGTTCTACCCGACCACCATTACATTAGATGGCAAGTAGAATCAGTTTTTAGCTGTTCTCATTTAAGGGGTATGAAAACAGTTGTAGTAAAGTCATAATTTTCTGCGTCTTCTTAAACATTTTTAGTAACATGGCAGCAGTGGATTGGGTCAGCCCTGTAAACCCTTATGGAATATGTGGTAGACAGTTGAGAGAGGCATCCACCACCCCCCAGATGATGTCCCACTCGCAGTCAGAAGACTCCAAGGTCACCTGTGTGGCATCCAGTCCAGCAGCACCACTAGGGACTCTTGCTTAGTCAAAATTGTATATAGATACATGTTTTCTAGAAATATTTATTTTATATCTTCTGTAAATAGTTGTAATAGTTACTTTTAAAGTCTAATGTAAATAGTGAAAAAATTTCTAATAGTTTATTGTAAATACTTGCTTCTCTAAAAATAAATTAATGTTGTCACTGAGAAGTTGTTTAAAGTTTACTTAAATTGTAAAGAAGTGATGAAACAGATAATGTAAAAAGGTTAGAAAACTTTAAGAACACACCGACAATAACTTTTATAAACAATTTAATTTAACAATAACAGCAACACAAAATCTGAACTTGTAAAAAAAAAAAAAAAACACCAAAAGAATTAATCCCTGTCCACCTCATCTTCATCCTGATGCTGCTCAGCCTCAGCAGCACCTGGCCCTGGTGTGTCCTCAGGGATGGAGTCAATTAGGAGAGGTGGGGCAATAGAGGGCCTCTGTCCTAATACCTCATCCATGAGGACAAACCAGGGCCAGGTGGCAGCAGTAGACTTCCCTCTGACCCCCTGCCGTGTCCCTGGATCTTTGTATTCCTAAAGTACAGGAAAACAATTGTGTCAACAGATGCAATTTACTGTAGTTCTTCGTTAAAGCTAGAAAAAAAGAAGTGTTTCATGAACTGGATGGATTGATGAAATTCTACAGAAAAAGAGACGACTTTGGATGATAACTTGGAGATGACTTTTTTTAAGCTTACTCAAAGTGTAAAGTAACCTGCATATAATATATATAATGTCAAAATAAATATAATATGTCATTTTCATTACATTATTCAAACTTGAACATACTTAGTATTTTTTTTCAGGTCGTCCCTCTTTTTTTTGCCATGTTGTGGCTCAACTTTCGGCTCCAGGTCCTTTTTTGCAGGATTCTTCTAAACAAAATAAATGAGAAGAGAAACACAAGGATCACTATTATCACAAATATAAGATTTACAAAAAGTGGCATCTGGGCATCATTTGATGTGATCAAAAGATTATATTTGTGCGTCTGTATAGTTATTATACTTGGAGATTGGAGTAGGCATCAGTCGAAAATAGTTTTTCTTTCAGTACAACAATCTTAGAAGTTAACTAAAATAACATGATGACTCAATATCATTTTTGTACAATAGTATCTATACATATAACTAAACAATATAGTAGTCTTACTATAAACTTTTACTGAATGTGTCATCACCTTATCTGCTTTCATCTGTTTTACATCATCTTCTGCAACATGCCTTGACTGAAGGAAGGCTTCAAGATCCTCCTCCATGCCAATATACAATAATGTGGAAAATGTAGAACAGGTCCATCAACACATATCGCCCCAAAAAACCTTTCAAAATTCATAATGTACACAAATAATAAAAATACAAGAGTTTAAATTCATACGTATTTCAATGCAATTTTTCTGTAGGGCACCATAAATAATGCAAGCTGCAGCATGTGCGTGTAAGCAGTTAAAAGAGGCTAAAAGAGATGGGAAAAAGAGAGGGAAAAAGACAGAATCTAAAACAGAAGCAAACAACTAAAAAATAAAATGAGCACACCAGAGCAGCCAAGCCATCCTAGTAAAGAAGTGCCTCTCAATTCCATTCCCCAGTCCTGCTATGCATGTTTTAGATGTGCCTCTATTCCAGAACAGCTGATCCAAATGATTGCATCACCATCAAGTACTGCAGGAGCTTGTTATTCACCCTCAGATTCAATCCAGGTGTGTGGCAACATGGAAACACCTAAATCATTCAGGGTGGGGTGGGGGGCCAAGTGATCACGGAGTCCTCAGATGGTCTGGTGCCCCTAAATAACAACTGATTGTGTGAATGCTGTAAGAAACAGGATCTGAATAGCGTGAATGTGTGTAAGTATTCACGCTATTCAGATCCTGTTTCTCTTTATTTATTTTTCAACTTTCTTATTCTAGTTCCTACCGCAGGTTTTTTGGATCGCTACTCCTCCTGCATACTTTGTGCTATTTCAACTGTTCAAATTTCACAATCTTTAGCTTATTTAGGACATTTCTGCTATATCTTTTTTGTATTTCTACTACTTATAATTTTAAACTATTTAACTTTTTCTGCTTTTTTTGGTCTTATTGAAATGAATGGAAAATGAAACATGAGCCTTGTGGAAGTTTTCATCAGACATTCCTAGCACTCACATTGAAGAACTTGTCATGAAGCTGTTGTGGTGGAGGTGGTGAAGCAAAGGCTGGAACCAGGATGCGGTGAAAATGAGGGTTTTTAATGAGAAAAATCCAAAATGTACAGCAAACAGAAAGTCCTCAGAC
>JAUZNJ010041412.1:0-10041 GCA_034780135.1 Jordanella pulchra | reverse complement strand
GGCGGTCTCCTGATGAGCTGACGATCCCCAGGTGCGTTGAGGCTCCAGCCCAGGAGACCTACGGCGCGCTCTGCTGGGGAAAAGGTGGCAGACAAACTCTGGATCCCAACAATTTCAACTCTTTGTAATTAGATATAGTTTAATAATGCAGACAACAAAATACAACAAGAGAAACCTACATGCTAAAATAACTAATTGTTGAGGTGGACTTGGTAAATAGTGGTAATGGTAAATCAAAAAATAAAGAGTTTTCTATGCTGAAGAACTCATGAAAATAAGACTTAAAGGCTTACAGAGGAAGGCTCAACCCATCAGATCAGTATTTTATTATATTATATACAAATTTCCTTTCCTGTATAAAATTTAAATTTATCCTTATATTAGTCAAACATCTCTCCAAAGTCATGCTTGCAGTAAAATGCATTAGATATTTTGTTCTACAGTTGTTGTTTTTTTTAATTAAAAAATAGAAAATACATGTTTAAAGACTTTAAAGATGCTTCAATAAAACCTCTGGACCTCGGAGAAACAGAACCCACACTTACTTGTTTGTTTATTAATTAATTAATTAATTTATTTATGTATAAGACAATGTCTGTTTTCCAGATATTAGACTGATTGGGGAGCTCCCAGCTCCGCACCCCGTTCCTGTAGGTGGCGGTAATGCATCTTAAAGTTGTTTGAAGGCCGTCGTATCAGTAGGAAGAAGACGTGTTACCTGCAATGCAAAGCATGTTATAGGGACACAAGGGCCGTTTCTCAATACTCGAGAACGCAAGTATGGACTCATGTTCTCGCCTAGTACGTTCTTCACAAGAACGCCAAAAGTATGGACTCGGGGAGAACGCGAGCATGCAAGTCGGATCTGTGTCAATTGGAACAGATGCGTACTCGTGACGTCACTAACTCAACACATTATTAAAAGCTCGTCTGGAGCTGTATTTAAACTCCTATTGTTAATAGTCTCAAGATAATGATAAATTATTTTAGCTCCACTGGTCACTACGGTTCTCTCAACATCGGAACTTTTTTAAAACCTATGCACTAAATCAGTAAATGGGCCACATAGTAAAGCTTAGATGTATAATATTCTTGCCTCGAATTATCTTAAAACGTACTTTTGTGAAACAACGGCAACAGAAAAATGAACATTTAGCTTAATACTCTGAGCGCCATTAGCGCAGCTCCGGAAGCTGCTGCTGCCGCGGTGCATGTCGTTAAAACTGCCAACCTTAGAACGCAACAAGTCCGCTCTGATGTATGCTCAGTAAAGAGGGATGAGCGAGAACAACATCCGGGGATTTCCTCCGTTCTCCGTCTTGTGTTCTTGTGAATTGGAACAGTACTCGAGCCGAGGCTGATGATGTTTCACGAGCACATGAGTACACGAGAACGCAGTAGTACGCATATTGAGAAAGGGCCAAGATGTTCCGTGGCTGAGGTAGTGATGTATTTCGTAAGAAATCAGTTGGATCTACATTGCTTGGTAAGTATATTTTATCTTTATCTTGTTTGTTTATGTAATATTTTGACCAAACACTGACCGGAGCTGAAACCCACACAGACTCTGTAGTTAGAGTTTCGCCTGTTTGGCCACTGCAAGATGGCACTAACACTTAACAAAGAAACATGCTAGCCCCGCATAACAGAAGGCTCTGTTTACTCACTGCACTCAGTGTCATGAAAAAACAAACAAACCGCAACTGAAATTAAAAAGTCAGAAGCAACATTTGTGAGTATTAGATTCACTACCATCTGCTTGTATGTAAAATACAACAAAATATAATAATAAATCAATGCAAAATGTCTTTACAGACCTAAAGCAGGAAAAAGATTTATTTAGATTTCAAAACTGAAAGATCAAAATCCTTTGAGCATTTTTATGTAATTTGTATAAACTCCTGATTGCAGCTAAAACAAGTACTTCTCCATAAGGTCTGTACTTGGTGCCAACTGTTTGATTTTAAGACTCTATTTAACATATATAATGTGCTCTGTGATTGTTTTCCATCAGCATGTTGAGCTTTTTTCAGTCATTTGTTCTTATGCCATTACCTCAGCAGATGATGGGGAAACAGATCACGCTCTTCACAACACACTGATAGAAGATTTGCAGCATGCCTGCAAACAGTGAAGGACCTAAGCTTACTTGAGTCCAGTCTGCTCTGTCCCTTCTGGTAGACGGCTTCACAGTGTCATAGCCAGTCCAGTTGAACATCAAGGTATTTGTGTTCCACCACCTCACTTCTTCTAGTATGTTTATATGATTTAACTTGTTTCTTTTTCTTCTGAAATCAACAGTCATCTGCCTTGTTTGTTTTTGTTCACATTCAAGATCAGAGGATTGTTTCCACACCATGTCATGATTCACCTGCTCCCTGTACTCTGCTTCTTGTTCATGTCTGATGCACTAAGAACTGCAGAGTCATCAGAACATCTGTGGAGGAGCCAGAAGGTGTTGGAGAGCAAATCCTTGTTACGCCCCACATGGTGAGATTTGTTTTATAACCAAATGCATATATTTCGAGTTTATGCCAGATTCAATATACATTGATCACAAATAACTTGTGACATCAACTGTCTCTAGTGTGAAGTGTCCTTACCTGCATCATGTACTGTATTGAGAGAGGGATGGATAGATGTAAATCTTTGTAGACATAAAGACTAAAAAACCTTTCAGATATTCAAGTCTCCTTTTGAGATTATTAAAGTATTTTTGAATTTGATTTTTTGCACTTCCTCGCATTATTAGTTTTCTGGTGTTCCCTTGTAACTGGGGATGTAGATCATTAAGCATTTATCGATGCTACGGCTCTTAGCGATGCTCCTTATCTGTCTGGTATTTAATCAGTATCCTTATCAACACTTTTTTATTTATTTTTTAAATCAACATGGTCTTCTGTTAACCAGGTTTGATTCGTTTTTGTAAGAGTTATGCAGCAACACAACGGTGCTTGTATTAAAGCTTGCTACTATTTTACTTTTTTTTTATTCACAGGGGGAAATAACATCTATGGTAAAGGTTGTTTGAGGAATTCAACAACAGACTGTGTGCAAAAAACAAGTTGGAGTGAAATCCACTTGAGGAATCGGAAAAATGCGGTGATAATTGATATTTGTTTTCTATGATAACAAAAAAAGAATCAGTGTGCTGAAAGTATTCAGCCTCACTAAAGTTACTCTTTTTATGAACCTTTTTTCATAGGAAGCAGCACATCTCAGACCCTATGAATGTAAATAATGGTAAGAATGACATACTGTACAAGGCATACAGTGTTGTGAAATTAAGGATCCCCTCTACTTTTTATTAATTTCACGGTGATCAGCACTTTTGTTTCACAGACTGTTCACTGGAGTTGCATCATTTTTGGTTGGAGCTCTGTGTGCCAATCTGGATTTATAAGGTGCATAAAATTATATTATAGCTACTGTGGATAACCTTTATTGCTATTACAAATGAAAATCACCAGTTGAACTTAAATGTTTGTAATTTGGTCATTGTCAACACGCCAGATGATTTGTTTTACAATAAGATTAGACACTTTAATCCTTTATTTACCTTCTTTTAAGTTAGTTTGAAGGTACTCTGGTGAAGTAAAGCCTGTAAGTAGCTCATTGTATAATACCACAAGAAATCCACACAAGCAGATGAAACTATGTTGAGGTCTCACTAAACTAAATAATGAAATCAATGTAAATACTAGCCTCAAAAAGATTCAAAAGCAGTAAATGCAAAAACTACAATGACAACAACTACTACTGTTAATAATATGTGATAACAAGAAGAATCACAATAAAAGCTAAAGCTACTTCTATTATCCACCATGTTTATATAGAAAAAAGAAAAAAAAAAGATAGGAGTTCATTAGAACTCTGGCTGCATCATTTTGGATCAGCTGAAAGGCTTTTAACTACAGTTTGTGGACTTTCTGATAGTAAAGCATTAAAAAAGTCCAGCCTTGAAGGAACAAATGCATGGACTAGTTTGTCAACAGCCCTGGACAGGATATTTCTGCTATTTTCAGACTGAATCTATAACACAATACTACAGCTACTACCACTAGCACCCCTACTGTACCGCCTCTTAGTAGTGTTACTATTTGTATTTCTACAAATATTCACCAAAACTACATCTATTTTGAAGTGTTAGCGCCATCTACTGATGATGTCAGTAGATTTTATCCAATGAACGAGCATCCCCGTGGGGTACAGTCCTTGGCTCCTAGCCGCTGGAGTAGCTATTCAGATATTAATAAGAGTTGTTAACCCCTCATCCGTCGTGCGCTCTTAAACTGACAAAAAATTGCCATGAATCTGCGGAATTCACGGCAGTTTAAGGGGTCGAAATGCCAACTTTTCATGCAGTGTGAACAGCTGTTGTTATAAAAAAGTTTGGATTACTTACAAAAAAGATTATTTACAAGGTGATCTATTTCTTAAAGAAATAGATCAGGGGTGCTCAAGTCCAGTCCTCAAGAGCTACTATCCTGTGACCTTTTTTCTAACATAAAATACCCTGGAAAAATACATAAAACAATGTTAATTTAAAACATTATAGAAATGTTTTTTTTTTCTATTTAGTCAAACTACAAATTATAAGCCATAAGATTTTAAAGGAACATGAAAGAAGCCTAGAATTTTGTATTTATTTTTGTATGTATTTTGTATAATTATGAGCACGATGAGTGCTTAATTAACAACTTCAGGCCAACCCAGCTAGGACACAAATGCCTGTGTTTATGTGTAAGGAAGTAGAGGCTGCAGCACCCATTGTAGAAGGGTAAAATGGGAGAAAATACAAAATTTAAATAAATAAAATTAAAAAGTGATGTAAACTTCCTGTTCCATACAATTTTGTGTTACAGGTATTTTCCCTGATCCTTTTGACTTCTGTTAAGAATTGTAAGATTTAAGAATGTGGATTTATAACTTATAATATAGCAGAGTGATATAAATGCAGGAAGTGAGTTTAATCCAAATTCAGTTCGACTTCATTTGGCAATAAAGTGGAGTTTCCTGATTATGTTGTTTGAAATATCAAGTGTACCTTGAATCCATGTCATTTACAAAATAACAGTACCGGTATATGATAGAAAGTCAAGGTTAACAAAAAAATCCTTAACATATTTTTGAAGTTCGCAGTTGGTGCCACAAGAAACTATATAAAAATATATTCCCAGTGAGTTAAAAGCTGCCTTCCATCTTCTAAGTTATTTCTCTCTTCATTGACTCTCTGCAGCTTTCATTGCCAGAAGTGTTGCGGTTTTGGATGAAGTTATTCATAAAATCCAAGAGCACTGCTTTTATTGGCCAAGAGAAATGCAGGCCCTGTTGATAATCCGGCCTCGGACCAAAATTAACTCCACTGTTGCATCTAACCCTTCTTTTGTTTGTTAGTGTATTTCACACATGCCCCTTTTGCTTATCTGCTGGAATTGTAAATGCCATTTGTTTTGTTCAAAGTAATTCAGGGTATATTGAAGTGTGATTGTGTGGCAGAGGAGGGCTGCCGAGGCACAGATAAGGGTGTCAGTAGTACATTCTCACAGCTAACTCCCTTCTGGACCTATATGAATACGGCTGTCATATAAATATTTCAGCCGTACAGTAGAGCTGGAGGTTATGATTAGATATTTGGATATTGAACATCTGTGTCCTTTCCACAAGGGCGCTTTCAGACCTCATTTGACGTTAAAGATCTTAAAGTGAAAAAATATGCTTTTATTCTAGTATTCTACATTAGTTGTGGAGGGCAGAGTTTTTGGGTCTTTCATGGATCAGTGAAAGTTCTTTTTAAACGGTCAATAAACAGCCTTGCTGAAAAGAACTGATTAAGTTATTTTGTTAATTAAATAAGCCAACAGCTTATTAAATGTGAAAATACTTTCTTTGGTTCTTAGTTAGGAAGATATTTTGCCAAGGATTTGTAGAAAGTCTGTGCCTCATGCAAGATGTACAGTGCTGCATGTGGTTTCTGTCATATTAAATATAGGCTCTAAAGTACACTAAACAGACTTATTACTGATCACTTTTTCTACTGCACTCCGTAGAAGTTTTTAAATATATTAAGTAACTAGAACTGCAAGTTGTAGCTAATAATAGATTATTCAGAATTAAGGGTAAAATCAATAAATGATCATTATTCAAATTATCATAAATGTAATCTGTATAATAGCAGGGTTGTTAGTGTTTTACCCAAATTATTCAAATTATCCTGCAGACACACACACACACCCACACAAACAAACAAACTCCTAAAAGCAGAACCTTCTTGGTGAAGGTAATAAGAACACATTTCCTCACAAATGGTCATTATGTAGTGACAATGAGCCCAGATCAGTTGACAATCACATCCCAGCCTGAAACATATGAAAAATGGTATCATCTGCACAAACTATTATCTTTTCCACTTGTGGCCTGCACTCTCTCCCCAAACTAATTTACAGAGATACCATCACCTTTCCTCCTCGCCAGTCAGTGAAGAGAGATGGATCCTTCTCATATGAAAGCCACAGTTGTAGCTCAGCAGACATGTATTGACCCATTGAAGGTTTGTGATTCTTTCCAAAAAAAGAATAATTTGTATGGGTAGTTAATAGCAAGGTTCTGGTCCATCCCCTTCTACAGATACAGGGAGGCTCGGTCAGCTTAACAGAATATGAGGAAAAACATTCAATTCTCCAATTGATATTCTACAACACTCCACATCTTCTGATCTTGCTAAATTTTATTTGCAGTCTTGTTGGGGATTTGAGTGACAATTTTTGCAATGAAATAAAGATGTAATTACTATTCAGATCTTAGTTTACTCTCCAACATTTTCATTTAACTGCCATTTTTTGTTGCAAAAGGAGGCATCCACCCTCCAAAGGACATTTACTTGCATGTTTTCTTTTCTCACAACCCTTTCTTGAATTGCAGATATTAGTTAATAACATTTTTGCATGTTAGTATTGAAATGTTTAAAATTGGCTGCAAAGTGTAGCGCTGAAAATCATCTTCAAGTGTGCTTGTTGCTTTTTAGTCATGTTATCAGTTTTACACCACTTGCTTTACATCAAAACATGTTGTCAACAGACAAGGATTTTCCTATGTCCCTTATGCATGTTCACCTGCCAATTTTCAATCCAATGCATGTTTCTGTGTGCTTCTCCTGCATTTCGGGTTATCATTTTCTAAATAATAAAAAGGCAGACATGGAAAGATCTTAAATGCTCAGTATTTTTTTTTTTTGTTGTTATTGTCTGCTCTGTTATCTGTCAGCTTGGAATATTAAAGAAGATTAATGGCACAAGAGTAAATTTAATGAAACTGGACAATCAAAGAAACAATCTGAGTAAATTGGCTTCAATTTATTTTTGAAGGTTAATTTTTTGAACTCATTTTTTTTCTAATCCTATATTCAGACCCCAAATCCAATTATGTACACCCCAATTTGAGCTTAACTATGCTTGATTACACAAACCTAATTCAAGAAAATCTTTCAGAGAAATACAGCAGTCACAGCAGATGTGGTATGTGCACTGTATGTAGGTATGTATGTTTCAAGGTTATGCTGAGGAAATGAAGGGAAGTCAATACAAAATTCCATTTAAGTACAGGGAGACAATGTCTACCATGGAAAAGAAGGTCGGAAGTTAAAAATCAAGGGAACACAAAAAAAAAATAAGTGAACTTGTCGGAAATCCAGAAGGGTGCCAAACACAAAGGTAATACCCGAGAAATAACAGCAGATACCCATACCTCAGACCACGGAACCCTGACTGAAGAGGAACACAGAGGGGATATAAGCCAGATGAATAAACCAGCTGTTTGTCCAGTGAACCAGTGTCCTAAAGTGTACTTCCATTGTCAGAATAATAACGCATGAGCCTACCCACCAAGGCTGGAGACTGAACAATACTGAAAAGCTATTGGAGTGAATGAAGCTTCATATAACAATGTTGCACAGTGGCTAATAGGCTAAGAACAACCTACAGCAAGCTCCCTGAAAAAAGTTAAGTGAATGTCACAATGGCAGACATCCCAAAAAAACTCTCAGATATGAAGAACTGGATATCCAGGCAAGGAAATGATCCACACCTACTGGCTGCAGTTATCTCCATGAGTGCCTAGTGGCACATATGAACCAACTGCTAAAAGTGAGACCCAGTCTGAATGGCTGACATAGAGCAAGCACATAGATGGATCAACATCTGTCAGAGGTGTGGGAAGCATTGGTAAAAACACCAGGGGCTTCAGGCATAAAGCATGTCATGTGGCGCCATATTTAACGCAAAACTGAGGATGTACAAAAATGAATGTTGTGTAATTCACACAAGCTTTTGAATTCTTTGAGAATTTGTGGTAGCCATACAAACTTTCTAAATAACAGGCTACAAAGCAGTAAAACTAACCCAATGCTAAAAAAAAAAAAGCATTCAAAGACCGCAGACCTCCACCAAGCAGCACATCCTGCGACATATTGTGACCTCCACCTTCAAATTAGACCCAGATCATTACCAACATTTAATGATTTATCAATGTTATAATACACCATTTCTGTGAAAATTTGAGCAAAATCCGTCTGACACTTTCAAGGTCATTTTGAAAACAAACTAACTAATGCCAATGAAACCATAACCTCCTTGGAGGAGGTAAAAATGGTGCTCACTCAATATACTGTATTTAGATTGAAAGGAAATGAAACCTGATGAATATCTTTAAGTTTGAGCTTTTATGATTTAAACTTTAGAGAGAGAGAGAGTAATATAAGACAAAAAAATGAACTGACAAATATTACAAGAACAAATGAGGATTATTATAAATACAATGGTAACAGCACAGATCCAATATTCAAGGCACCTGGAAAATAACAAAATAATTAGAAATAGAAATGAAAATCACATAATATATTAACTACTTTGTAAAAGATGACATTGTCATAGATAGAATTACAGGGTTAAGAAATGTATTTAATGATTTTTTGGTAAATTTTGGTTCTGCTCTATCAAATAAAATCATAGAGCCCAGGGAGACAAAATCACTAAAGCTTTATTTTTCTAAAAACTACTGGAAGAAATCCTAACTCCATGTTTATTGGGATGGTATACAAAAGTGAAATTATCCAAATAGTAAGACAGTTGGGATGGATGGATAGCACAAAGTCTTAAAAACATAAATTTGTACGTAGTCAATATGATTTCCACATCATACAAAGTTACAGAATAATATTTCCCACAATTATGGAGATATATGTACTATGTAAAAGAATATATCTGTGTATTTTTACAAACAGAAAAAGAGTTTACCAATTTGCAAACAGAGTTTGAAGAATCATTATTCAGTGTTTTCTTTTTGAAGCAGAATCACGTCAAAAAAAAAACTTAACAATTTAAGATCTTTGCTTAGAACATGTCATGTTTTCAGCTAGAGATTTAGCCCACATGCAGAACACTCAGAAGACCAGAAAGAGTTTAAACGAGTTATTGTTACTCTAGACTAGAACAGAAACTCTTGAAACAGGAATGGGCCATAAACTACACAGAAGAGTGGTTAGACAGAGGAACTCTGGATCCAAGGACAGTAAATCTGAGTGAGCTTACAGGCTAGACAGATGGTTTTCTGCTGGGAAAGGATGAGTGATATCAGGGAGATGAACTGCTGCTGATAGATTGGAAAGGATTGAGCTGGAGGTGCAGTGGTGAGAGTTCTGGAGGCTTTCAGAGTGAGCAGGGTTTGGTCTTAGGAAATAAGCAGTTTGATTCAGCAGCCAGCGTGGTAATCTCTTGGAGCGAGGAAGAACTTGATTACTCTGATTAGTCTCTGAAGCTTGATCCATAAAGCAAGGTAACACTCTCTGAGTGAGAAAACGTAACCTGAAACAGGGTAAGAACATGAGTAGTGTTTTGGAAAGTGGTCAGACCTGGGCCAGGCCGTAACTAACGTACCACTTAGGTTAACACTCTGACAAAGGAGTGCTGGCAGTAGGGGTTGAATCAATTAGTCGACTAGTCGACTCTAGGACGTCTCGCGACTTTTTACATTTCATGTCGACTAGTC
>JAUZNJ010041411.1:0-10042 GCA_034780135.1 Jordanella pulchra | reverse complement strand
TCGTCAGCCCCACTACGGATTGCAGCTCAGTTCCCGGATCTACAACATCTACTAAGCCGACCTGTCCGTTTCCCACCTCACATCGCCGTAACCTCTGGAACCATACTGGAAACAAGACCCCAGATTCTGGTTTGCCTCACCCTAAGTCAACCTACTGCTTCCTCACAGTAAGACCAGTCCTGTCATCTTCAGATATCAGTTTTCCCTTCGGTCTTGAACTCACCTGATCTCTCTCTGTAGTGGCTGTTCCTTTGGATCGGACTCACTCCCCTCCAATTTGACTCTGTCTGGTGTTCTGTATGTGGGTTCGCCATCTTAAAAGTAAACCCATCATGACAATCAGGCTTTAAAAATGAGTTAAAAATGAATGGAAGTCAACGGGAAAGGCCCTGCAAAGATAGAAAGAGGTATTGTGTGTGTGCGCTTCAAAAATTTAAATAGAATTTGTGCTTGGTAACACTTAAAACGTATTGCAATTAATCTTAATACACTTTTCATTCATTACTTTACTACACACCTAATTCAGTAATTGATTTATAAGTATGTATGCCATTTAAAAAGTTGCTTTATGCAAACACTTTCAAAGTACATCACTTCCTTAGTAAAGGATTTTCACACAATGGGAATTAAATTAAGTCGTATGACTTCCATGACTTGGTTTAGATTTCTCATCCACCAATGTGAGGACAAAGGTTAGCCTTTGGGGATGGGATAAACCAAACGTATTAAATTAGATTTAGGTATTAGGTCTGCAGATCTGAGGTTCCTGTTTCCTCCAAAGCTTCTGGTATTATTTTTATCATTTTGTGTGTACGCGTTTGAAAGAACATTATTGCCAAAAATATAGACGAACAAGTTTACAGAGAACAGTGTATAATCATCTATAAAAACTGCAAACAGGGGTAATTTGTGTAAAAAAGATTGATATTGTATTGTATTGTAAATTGCAAAACATACACTTTTTGTATGTATTGTATAAATGGCAGTGCCCTGCCCCTGCAGTAGACTGTCTCTCTACATGTCGGTAAAAGTCTGATATTTTACTGCTTTTTTCTCTTTGCTGTTTCTCTGTACTACAGGTATTAAAATACAAAAGGCTGTCATACGTTGAGAAACAAAGGAATGTCCTTGCAAAGTCTGTAATGATCAACGTGTAAATGTAAGGCATCAAAGCAGCGACCTTTACAAAGATTGCATTAACATGCGATAAAATCATTTCTGGAAATAACATGTGCATTAATTATCTGAATACGAATATTATAGTTTTTTTTATTCTGATCATTTTTAAAACTAAGAAAACCACAACTAAATATCTTGCTGAACTGAAATATTTGAACAGACCAGTAAAAAAAAAAAGGTTGCTTGCTGAACATCATGTAGATGTTAACAGCACTTGGTCTGGGTTGCATGGATAACTTCATCCATGTGGTATGGCAGTGAGTTAGTCAGCAGAAACCAGTGAGAATAGTTATTTTTGCCATTTTGTGTCCTATGCAATAATAACTAATAATTAGGGAAATGACAAATTGAACAGGAAATAAACACTCGAATCCTTCAGTGTGCTGTGAATCTCTTTACTTTATATTTATCAAATATATGTAACGATCAGGTTAAACTTTGTTCAGATATTCTAATCTTTGAGAGACATTTTGAACTGCATTCTGGAGTGATGGGTCTGAAAAATGTACAGCAGAGTTTCATTTGTTAAAGTTACCAAAGTGATATTCAGATTAATCATCAGCCCTCCTTAGACACAGTAGCTACTAAAATATTTGGTTCTCTTCAGCATGTTGTTAAATCAGAACAGTAATAGAATTTCCACCCATGAACCCAATACTAGATTCACTGTTTAAATATAAAGCATAAATAAAAGTAATTAGGTACGTCAATCAATGAGGACATAACTTGTTCTAGCCCTACCCATCAGGAAGAATAAAGATCAATACGAGTTTAATTTAATTTTTGTTTTGCATTAAGTTTGCTGCATATTACCTCTTTGCACTTAGCATAAAAACATCCATATTCACTCATATTTTAAAAAAAAGCATCAAATAACAGCCAGTGTGTTTTTTAGACACATTTAAAGTAAAGTATAACGACACTGAAAACAATTGTAAACAAACATTTTACACTGAACTGAAAAAGAAAAAAATGAGGTAACATAAGCACCCACTTTTCCCTGCTATGTTCCTCAGCTTGCTGCTTGTTGGTCTTGTTCAGATTTTTTTTTTAAATCTAATCTCCACTCACATGGGTCTCTACCAGAGCCAAGACGGAGACCTCAATTTCACCTGCATCGAGAGGATGACTGAGAGCTGTCACCTTTGCTCTGCACTAACAGAGCATTCATTTGCTTTCAGTACTTAAAAGAAGCCTGTGTGTGGGTCTCTGGCGCTGACATGAAAGGATGATAGAAAATGTGCTTTAGTTTGCTTTGTATAGGATGAATCTTTGTCAGAAGGGAGGGGGATTACTTCACAGCAGGAGGCAGGATATCTTGCATCTCCTTTATATCCCTCGAAAGTTACAAATAGTGGTTTGCAGCTGAAATATTGCCTTTAAAAATATAAAAAGGTGCAAGCCGTTGTATGAAAAAGTTTAATGCAACTCAGTAGTATGACAGAATGTAGGAAGTTTCTGAAGTTCAAGTATTTTTTGCAGAAAGATGTATGTTACGCATTTATCACTGTGTTTTAGATGCATGACACTCTGGCTGCTGCTGCCACATAGCTTCAGCTTGATTACAGCAAACAGCAGTAGACCAAAGGGAGGTTTTACAAGAGTGGGTTACATGAAATAGAGGAATTCCAAGAGATGGATTATTGAAATGCTCAAACACAGTGGTGGTGTTGCATCAGCGGAGTTTTGCTATAGCTTTCTCTCTTTATGATGAAGACAGACTCGGCAGAGGTTCCATGAAACCCAAGATATATGAGGGAGCATACTGAATATGTTTTTAAATAAATAAAGATTGCTGGAAGAGGATTCACTGTTATATTTGATGAATTGAGAATTCATTTAATCGAATATTTATCAGTTAAAGGTTCCAGTTCAGTACTGCAAAAGTCCTGGAATTTTCAGCCTAAATGGAAATATTTCCTGCCTCATAGAAAAAAATTCTCGAAAAAAACTATGCTGTGGTACTCGGTGTGATAATGATAGTTTTCTAAAGCTTAAAAAATCAAAAAAATTAGAGGATGAATTTATATATCTACATAAAGCCTTCTAAGGAAGGCATACATACAGACTTTTTCTAACACCCTACCCCTTTCAAAGATTTTGTTCAGGCATTAGAAGTCCTTACTTTTATCATTTTAGAAAGTAGTCTGACAGGAATTAGGATTCAGAGAAAGCAGGGACCCGGAAGGTCAACTGGAAATAAATGTGTGAGTAAGTTATATATATGTGGGACCTCCACTTAATGTTGGTTCAAGGCAGCTTGTATTCTTTTATAATCTTCTGCCACTGTTTCTTCGCCTAGCATGATTCCATCTTCAGTTGCAAGAAACAAATTAGCAATATGTAAAGACAATCTGGGAAAAGGCTGTTGCTGGGGTCTCATTTTATAGGAAGATAAAAACAATCACAAAAAGAAGTTATGTTGGATTTATTCAAAACTGTTCACTTTTGGATTAAATGGACTGGAGCTACCAAAATTCCTCACACTTCATGCCGCCGCCAACAGATTTAGGCAATTTCGGACAGCAGAGCAGACTTTTTTAATTTCCCTTTTTTTTTGAGGGAGCACACACAACAATTTGACTTGTATGTATGTGCATTTGTGAAGATATGGCGTTAGAAACATTCACAGTTTGCCATGATTTATTTATCAGTCTCTCCTGGTTACACAAGTCAAACAGGCAGCAACACCTGCAGATAAGTCCCTGATTGTTGAAATCAATCCTTTTTTGGTGGAATAGAGACAGAAGTGGAAATAGCCAGCTAGGCTAATGTTAGCTAGGACGTTGTGGGGCATAAAAACTTATGCTAACAATAATTTAAGAAATGAATTACAAAGACCAACTATAATGTCATGGCCGGATCCAAGCTGGACCTCCTCAGCATCGTGCGCATTGCTGTCACGGTTGCCTTGGGCTGGACTCCATTAACTGCTCTCAATACTCCACCACTTGCTAAAAATAAAAATGCTTGCAAAAATACAGACATGAGTGGGAAGTAGTAAATTCTTGGCTGCAAAGCCTCAGTGGGGATGAGTACAAGGAAAATTAAAAAAAGATATTGAGCTGTTTTAAAGTGGTGCCCAGCGGGCTGCATATTTATTTAGTAGTATTGGCCATTATAAATGGCCATTTAAAGAGCAAATCATAACAACAAACTAATAATACTAGAAAACAAATATTGTCAACTTCTGTGTAATCTATGTTATAATGTTAATATTTTTTAGGAATCAGTATATAGGTATTGTTTAATTAAGAATGAGGAGTTACCATCAAAACGTTTAATGTCATGGAGCATGCAGATCAGTTTGCTTTTTGTTTTGTTGCTCTCAGTTTCCTGAGTCCATTTAGAGCAAGAAAATTAATATTTGGTATTTTAAAACATCTTTATTAAACGGTTCATACAAAGAGATCACCTTCAGGTGCTAGTGCTGCAGCTATGTAGTAGAAAATCTTAGTTAATTGTGTTATAAGTTGTGCACATTTGAACCTTTGTTATATATTCTTAAATTGTTTGGTATACGTATTACTTTACACAGCAATAAATTAATCATTGCTAACGGACAGGTTTTTTTCTTTGTTTTTTTTTTTAATCTGCTCTAGTAGTATTTATTGCTGTTAATAATTATTGTAGGATTTTCTTTACTTTTTAATTTGTATCTTTTAATTTAATCTTTTACTTCTCTGCAGTACTTTTAATATGCAATAAGAAAGCAAACCCTGCATATTTTCATATGAAGAGGTTTACACAGAACCTTGTCAGAGCTGAACACTTGATAATGACCTGTAGCATTAAAAATGTATGTGGTCTTGATATGAAGTCGTTTGCATTTAAAATATATTTTAAATATAAATCAGGTGAACTTTAGCAGTCAACTTTAATTATATTAAAAATAGTTAGTGAAAAACAAAATTATGGCTAGAGAAAATACTGAGTAGCTAATAACTTTTGAAAAACTCTAGCCACTGTGGCTGGTGAGCCATAACCTTCATGTCAAGCACTGGTTAACATCCTTCCAGAGTAGACGACAATACAGAAGGAGGAGAAAAGATTGTGCTTTGTGGAAAGTAGCCTCATGTGGGAGTTTCTGGTTTGCAGAAATGCCCACAAGAACAAGCAGCGTCTGGATTTACACTACATTTGCACTAGGTTTAGCAATCCCAAAAAAGTCTAAAGAAGATGCCCAGTACACCTAAAAAAAACAACGTCATCTGGACTTTAATTTTGCACCAACACCTGCAAGTGGTCTTTAACCATTTTAAGAAAATAAAATTAATAATTTGTATCTGTATTGGACGTCAATACATATTGCAAGACATTTGTTTAAAAAAAAAAAGAGTATTTTTCCGACATGTAGACATCCACAAAAGTTCATTACTGACAGACCCCAACATAGACACCTCTCTTTTAACTTCAGGTGTCTTATTTTTAGTGGGATGACTTTTTGAATTTTAAAGGTTGCTGGTGCTTTGACTCATCATAGTTATAACAAAAGCAGAGCAACGGAAAACTAAAAACTACCCACCAAATTCCAACTCCTTATGTAATTTAAAATATTATTAAAGAGAAGTTAGTAATCATAAGTCATTACAGCCTTTTTTCTCTCAGACTTTTGAGGGTATTTCTTATGTTGTAAAGCAGGTGACTAAGGAGGTGGGATTGATGCTACGCTGTGCTGCAGTTTCAGTTTAAATCTCAAGGGAAATTTGCTAATCATCTGGTAAACAACCAAGAGGAAGATGATAGGATCTTCCATCTACCTGCCTATTTACCCTCCGGTCTGCCAGTGATTCACTCCTTATTTATCAGTCATCACTCAGGTTTGAAACGCAGACTGTCTCAAAAAGCGTTTCTCCATTTTGCTATACAGCTGTGTAATGGCTAAACGATAGCTCAGTTCGCTTCATTTCCTCCACTGCATATATCTTTGAGCTGGAAACCACAGGTGCCCTTTCAGGTAATCCATTTTCCTGTTTCATATTTGCATATATGCATAATGCATGACAAAATGGCATCCCTAGGAGAGGATCCAATGAGAAAAGACTATTTTTAGTATGCACCTGCCATCAGTACCGCCTTTTCTGATATCTCAGGTTCAGTTTATAAGGGTTTTGTGCCAGCAAGGAAGACTGAGTTGTGACAGTTACAATTGGATGCTTAATGCTCACACAGATTAAACACCTTGCTTTTTGTTCCCAAGAGCTGAAAATAATCCCTCAAAATAGAACCAAATCAGGCAAATGAAAATATGAACATGGTTTTAAACACAGCATCACTCAGTCAAATTGGCAGAGCAAAAATAAAGGATGCTTTCATCTTTTCTGTATATCAAAGGGGAAAATGCAGACAAAGAAGCATTAATCTTCAAAACAACAAAAGGAGAAAAAAATACAGATGAAAAGAAATTGTCCCATTTTTCATTTTGACACATTTTCAGTGGGATCAGTTTCTGTCGATCTGAGGCTCTGTCTGGGCGTGTTCTCCTGGTCTTGGGCCTTTCTGCTTCTATCAGTCACATGCAGCTCATTGAGCTCTGCAGGCACAACATTATACTGTCAAACTCAATAATAACAGTAAGCATATTGAATTTTTAAAGCTTTTTCCAGACTTTCAACAAAGTCAGTAGATTAAATTTTACTGCAAGAGTAAAAACAGGTCAACCTTACATAGCTGAGGAGTTTATACTTCTGTTGTCTTTTTGCTGTCTCTGTCAATTACTGATTCACTTTATGTTGTTTTGATATTTTCTGTATATGAAATAACATGTTTTTTGTTTGTTTTTTTTTTCTCTGTGGGGGGAATCAAGGTAAGTCTTAATATTATCGCAAATAATATTACTGTGCCAGAAGCACAAGTCTTTCCTTGTACCATCTGTTTGTCGCTGGAGGGACACGGTTTATGAAAAAAAAGCAGAGAAGCTTTGTTTGGAATTAAATTATATAAATATGACTGCATTCTGCTTCCAGGTCTGCACTGTACAGATTTTCAAACTCCTGCACATATTTTCAAAACTATTCATTTACTATGAACTTTGAAAAATAAAAGTAACAACTAAATATTTTTTATTGATTCTATTTGAGAGGCCAACACAAAAAGTTAAATACAGAGTGAAAGGAAAACAGAAAAATTGTTAGAAATATTTTTACAAATCAAAATCTAAAAGGTGTAGTGTATTTTTGTACTCAGACCCTTTAAGTTATTTATGGGTAGCGAATGAGCCAACATACAAAACTGAGCAGTTGTGTTGTTGACCAATCATGTAGCCTTTTGTTGTGTTAAACCAGCTCTGCTTTTTTCTTGAATTTTTTTGAACAAAATTAAGCAGTGAATACAATTGCCATGAAGAGGCTGCAGTGTGTAACTGACCAAAAGAATGATGTGGAGGAGAATTGTTAAAAAACATTTAAAAAGATATTTTAATACAAAGCAGAGAGGGATGTCAAGGATGTATGACAACCAGCTGGTGTCACAACAGAGGAGATACTCTTATACCACTTTGATATTAATTTAATTTAAAAACGTAAAAAAAATAAAAAGAGTTGAACCTGGACGCAAACATTGACAAAGAAACAATTATACAGTTAATTCAATTGGCAGCTGGCTGTTAGCTAAACAAATGAGACCATCAGTGAGATGATTAGCTGTTTGTATTTCTTTCATTTTTTTAATCTAAATGCAAGTCATATCAAGTCAGATACAGTTGTCATTATGTAGGTCTAGTCATAAATGAGATTAAGTTGGTTAATATCCAGACAACACTTTAAAATATGTTCTGTACAAGTTCAAGGACCATTCTACAGCATTTTCTGAGTTGTTCACCTTTAGGTCCTGCCCCTTTGCAGGTCTTAAAGGTCTTGTTTGTAGTTTTTATTTATTTTATTTTTTTTTTGCTTTTTCTGTGTAAAGATTCATAAAGCTATTTTTAATGTATTTGAGTTATCCCACAACATAAATCCTAATTTTATGTGAAGTAAACTGAGGTTTATGTTATGATATTAGTGGGAATTCCGTGTCACACTACTGGCTAACATTTTGAATGTATTTATTTATGTATTTCTATTTAATGAAGACATGAAAGCCATGTCGTTTTGTGCCTAACGTTGCATTTCCAAGGAGCTCTGTGTTTATTTGTGCATATATATGTATTCAGGGGACTTTGTGGGAAATGTTTGTTAGTCTATTGCAGCAGGAGGTGGCAGAAAAAGATCGCTATCTCCATGATGGATTGTAGAGTGGAGGTGATTTAAAATATTAGAACAGTCTCTGGCATGCTAAAGGCTATTTGCTACCATACTGCTTCTCTTGTGAGTCTTAACTCCTTGTCTGGTGGACTTTAAAATTATGCATCCCATTCAGCACAAGACAACAGCAGGGATATTGTTGTGTAAACTAGTTTTGAAAAACACAGGAAATAACAAGATAGCACTGTTCTCCGTTCCTCTGCATTGATGCTTGCCGCATCCTCAACTTCCTTTGTTTTTTGCAGAACAGCTTGGTTATGCAATTAAAGCATAAAAAGTGATAGTGCAGCAAAACAACAGCCCCAGTTTAATTCAAGTCTAATGACAGTGCTGCTAAGTGGACCCCTGCCTCTGGAGGTGTAAGACAGGAAAAACCTCATTAAATTTTTTTTTGTGTGTGTCTCCTTTTTCCCACCTCAGAGAACATCCAAGCCTTATCTGTTGAGTGATTAAATGTGCAATAAGGAAATTTTTTGTACACATGTAACATACTCGGAGCCCTGCAGGAATGTCCCCCAGAGAGATGCAAATGATCTTGTTTATCAGTGTGTAAGTGGTGGGAGAGTGAGAGAGGGAGACGGGACTGTGAATGGTGGGGACATTTTGTGCTATACAAACAAAAGCTTTAGGTAAACAATACTAACTATATAACGTGCTGTCCATATCTCTATGTACTTTGTATTTTTGTTTTTCTCCTCTAAGGTCAATAACTCAGCCATGGCATGAATGATTTATGCTTGGCATCATGTGAAAATGTTGGTTTCAGCATGGTCCATGTATGGATCGTTTGCTATTGACTGAAGATCAAGGTGTTGGGTTCATTTGGGTAAAAACATAAGGTTTCTGTATTGATACGGTTGTGTTTTCTACTAATCATCCTCAGTCTTCTGCTAAATTGCTAAAGATTTTGTTTTTGTCAAGAATATACAACTAGTCTTACTTTGTACAATGCCGTTGAAACTATTTAAGCTATTAAAAACATTTCCTTTCCAAAGTGAAGGTTTTGATGTGACAGAAAAAGCAAGACGAGAAGAAATCTGTAAGCAAATATTATTTCAGAGCTATGTACTTTGATTTTATTTATTAGCATATTTTTCTACTGTTTTGCATCAAATTAATGTGTCAGGTTTTTACAGTCCTCCTTTTTTTGATTATTTTACTCAGTTGTGCTGTTAGACTTTGAAGGTTTGTTGTAATGATGATTCAGTTGTGCAATCATATCTTTTTTTTGTCAGTTTCACTGTTCTAACATGAACACTTTGAATCAAAGTTATTGTGATTTCATTCCATTTGCATGTTTTCTTGGAGGTTGCTTTTTGACAATGATTGCACTCAAATTTATTAGTCTGCTGTTCTAACATACAGCTAGTTGTTAATTTTAAAATGACATGCCATAGGTATTTTGATTAAATACTGAATGACATAAACATACTTAAGTGCTCAAAATTAGATTACAATAAAGTAATCTAATTTTAAGTAATATCGGTGAAGGTTCTCAGTCATCCAGGTCATGGTCAAGCTAGGAAAGTTCAGTTCAGGCAACTAGACGTGTAGTTTTCTAGAAGATGTTTCGCCTCTCATCCAAGAGACTTCTTCAGTTCTGACTGATGCAGGAGAAAACA
>JAUZNJ010041410.1:0-10043 GCA_034780135.1 Jordanella pulchra | reverse complement strand
TAGAGTCCATTGTCCAATTACTTTTGGTCCCTTGAAAAAGAGGAGGCTATGCATTACAGAGCTATGATTCCTAAACCATTTCTCCAATTTGGATGTGGAAACTCTCATATTGTAGCTGGGAGTGTGCACTTTCAGCCCATATTACATATAATTGTATTTCTGAACATGTTTTTGTAAACAGCTAAAATAACAAAACTTGTGTCACTGTCCAAATATTTTTGGCCCTAACTGTATATATATATATATATATATATATATATATTGATATATGAGAAACTTTAGTGGGTGTCTAACACATACATTTTATTCGATTGTTTTTAACTAGGGAGACCGTGGGGACCGTGGCCCTGTAGGACCAAAAGGGGATAAGGTTTGTTTCTTTAAATAGCAGTTTTCTCAGTGATCTGAAAGTTCAAATTTGGTTTTGAATGTCTGATTCACTATGTTTTTTTTTAACATGCTCCAATAGAATATGTTTTGATTAATCTATTTTATTTAAATATATTTCTTCCTGCTGGTCTTTTTTGACTAATTTTTCTTTTTTCAGGGTTCAATTGGTTTGCCAGGGATGCTTGGACAGAAAGTAAGAGACAAGCCTTTAAAACAAACACATTTAAATTATAATAAAATGGGATTTGGTCCTAGTATTTTCCAGGTCTGCATTAGTAAAAAAGAAAAACATTCATAGCCTGTTGTCCAAGTGATGTTTCCTACCTCTATTGTTTCTGTTCTTTTATTTCTTGACTTCTTTCTCTCTCCCCCCCTTTCTTATTTCCTTTTTTTCCCCCCAGGAGTAAATATGAATATGTGTCAAATTAATACTGAACTCTGGTATTTTGCATTTTATAAACACATTTAAGGGAGTGAGGAGTCTGATCAATTAAAAACTTGAAATGCTAGAAGTTTTTCTATGAAAAATAAGCAGCAATATGAGGTTTTCCCTTCTCTTAGGGGGAGGTGGGCCCAAAGGGTGAACCTGGTGTTTCAGGGAAGAGAGGACCAGCTGGAAGACCAGGAAAAAGAGGAAAACAGGTAAACGGGAGTTTTACAGTTTTTGTGGACTGGACATTGATTGGACTTAAGAAAACAATAAAACCTACAAAAGCACTCACAGAGCGCAGACCTCCTTCATGCAGCTCATTCCCCCGACATATTGTGACCTCCACTTTCACACCGGATTCAGATCATCACCAAAAAAAAAAATCCTGTGTCCAGATCCTGATCACCACCAAAAGCAAATGGATTGGTCCTTAGCCCATGACTTTCGTAAAATTCTCAAGCAAATCTGTTGATGATTTTTTCTGTAAAGTTGCTAACAGACAAACAAACAAACCAACAAACACTACAGAAAACAAAACCTCCTTAGCGGAGGTAATAACATGTAAGTGAAATTCATTCTGTGTGTGTGTTTGCTGTTGCATTTATGCAGGGTATGAAGGGCCATTCAGGAGCCCCCGGAGTCATCGGGCCCCCAGGTCCTCCAGGACCCAACGGTCTCCCTGGGCCTCCTGGGCCTCCAGCTTCAGGTGTTGATAGCAGTTCATGCAAAAAACTGTTTCCACTCCTGCCATAACATATTATTTCGCCCCTGTGCGCTTTATCCACCCACATCTCTTCCCAGGTCTCTATGTGGTTGGGGAGAAAGGGGAGAAGGGTCTCCCAGGACCACCAGGTCGCTGCGACTGTGATTCTGCACTCGGGTCAAATAATGCCCCCTTTGGAAACTACTACACACAGCGGCGTAGCGGCAACAAACTCACTGCGGTAAGCCTTTAGATGTTGATAATGCAAACTATACTTGTATCCTTTGTATGGTCACCATATTTCTGAGTGTTCTTTGTGCACTTTATACAGATATTTGTAGTGAACAGTGAAGAGGAGATGGGCCGCCTTCATGTTGAAAATGCAATTGTATTAAGAAAGGATAAGAGGATGCTATATTATAAGGATAAAGACGGCTGGAAACCAATACAGGTAATGGAATTCAAAGATGTATATCAGCAATAACATATTGTTTTGCAAAAAAAAAATCCCTTTTTTTCTCATTTACCACATTTTATCCTATTAGAATTGTAAGGGATAACATAAAACAAGGGGGCACAGATTCACACTGGAAATAAAAGCGTAGAATTTGATTGATTCATTCTATTCTAATCCCCTGACTCTGCAGTCATAATTATCATCCTAATGGAAGGGGAACATTTTAGCTCTGACTTTGCAGCTTCCAACAGGTTTTCTTACATTGTGACACTATATTTGTCTTCCCATCAACTCGGACCAGTTCACCTGTGCCTGCAGAGGAAAAATGTGCCACAGTATAATGCTGCCAACACCATGTTTTAGCATAAGGATTAGGTTTTCAGGCTATTATCCAATTTCCAATATTCCTGTCGACTTGGCATTAGCCTAAAGGTTAAGTATTTCAGACTGTTGAGAGAAATTTAATACTGTTTTCTATTCTCTTTGTACCTAATTTTTCAATAAATTACATTCAATATTGTGGTTGCAACTTAATAAAATCTAAAAAAACTTCAAGGAATTTAACATTTTCTAAAATACTGTATGTTTGGACATGTGTAAGATCCTGGGATTAAAAGCCTGAATAGATCTAGAGTTAGCATCGTTTTATGCTGCATAACACCAGCTTGATACACTTTCTATAAAACTAGTCAAAATAATTTCAGCCTTTTCAGCAATTCCAGTCTACTGAGACTGTCCCAGAGAGAGTCGGTGTGTGTGGGGATGGGAAGGTTCAGATCCAACATGGGGAGGAGTGTGATGATGGGAACCAGGTCGTCACTGATGCTTGTCTCAGTGAGTTCAATGCTTCACCTTCTTTCTTTTTCACAAATCACATAATCTTTCTCTGTTTTTTAATGCAAAATAAACCTCTTACTGCAGAGTAGCCTAAGTTTTTTTCTGTATATTGATAAGGAAACATGCAGTAAAGTAAAACCGCAGCATGACATTGGATGCTGAGCTCATGAGGCACAGTCTACTCTCTAAAAGATCTCCTTTGATCTTTTATTAATCCCTGACCCTTCTATTTTCCTGCCAACCCCTCACTATGCTTCCTCTTCTATCCAATTAAATTAGCAGGAAAATGCTGTGTTGGCATCACTGAACATTGGTTTCTGTGCCAAATAAATTAGTAACGTCCTCTTTCTCTCACTCTGTTGCATTCTCACACCCCCTACAGACTGTAAGTGGGCCTACTGTGGAGATGGATACCGACATGAGGGAATAGAAGAGTGCGATGGAAAGGATTTTGGTTATCAGACCTGCAAATCCTACCTTCCTGGGTATGTTAACTGTTTTTTTAGCACCATACCCATGTTTCTATACGTAGTTATTTTTCATTTACACCAACATTTATCAGTTAATACATTAACATGACTGCTTGGTTCAGGCTGTTTGTATATGATGGGCTTTGCCTTGTTTTTTTGCCACAATGTTTTTGTTTCTCCGTTTTGATTTTTCTGTTGTACAGTCATGAGCTGAAGCAAAAAAAGACCCCCTCATGCTGTAGAGATTCTTTTTGTAAGGACCTGGGAACTATTTAACGTTTTCGGCATTATGAATAAAGCTAGATAAAAAACAAGCTGAGAAATAGTTATAATGAATTATCTACTCAGCTTAACTTGTATATATTTCCATTCAGTTTAAAGTAGCTGGAAGTGTGATAAACAGGGTTGGACCGACACCAAAAGTAATTTAAGGAGGGTTAAGGAATACAAAATATCCTTACACATCACTAATAATGAGTAATGATAGTACAAATAAATAAAAAAAACTAACTATAACTAAACTAAAATGCAGATGTGGGTATAGAACCTTGTTTCTACGCTGCTTTAATTTATGTTAGTAGACCTGCTTTAAACAAAAACATGCTTTTATTTGTAATCATTTCCTGTGCTTCTGCAGGTCCTTTGGGCAGCTTCAATGCACTGACTCCTGCCTCATTGATTCAACTGGATGCAAGTACTTCACCTGAATACAGAAGGCCTCTCTGGATGCAAAAATTTGTTATTCAGATTTTATCTGAAGTATCAGAACTTTGAAAAAAGGGGTGCACTGAAAGGCTGCACTGAAGCAAAGCTGTAATGTCTGCTCTAAGCCATGAAAAGTCATGGAAGTTAGGTTCTTTGTCGTTTTTTACATGTAGCTCCCTCTCCCATCCCACTGAGGTTCAGCCTTGAACGTGCCTCAGAGAACAGCTCTTTTGGCTGCAGCACTGTTAGAGAAAGATCAGAGAAGGAGAAAACCTTTGAACGATGCAATGACTGGAACATGTCACATAAACTGTTTAAGACTTGTAGACTGTTAATGCAGAAATAAGCTATGTGCTCCTTAGTACAAGATTTAAAAAAAGTTACATTGTATCGCAGTATGAAAACCTAAGGCATCTGAAGAGGGACCTTACTCCTGTGCAATGTTTAGCAAAATATGTATTTATGATGTGCAATGTTGTGTTTTTGCATGCAGATCTATATAACTGCACAATAGACTGCTTTAACTGTTAAAATGCTGTCACCAAAAAAATGTCCCTCTAGCAGAGAACTTGCAAATAATCCGACAGAAAACATGAATGTCTTACAGCAAAAACATACAAATAATGTGATTCTTGAAGCAGCATGAGGTATGAATGCATAAGTGTATATTTAATAAATTAATATCAGTAAAAACTTGGTCTTCATAATTAAAGGGGGTGTGGGTGGGGCTTGTGCAGGAAAGAGGCCAATCAAAGGACAGAGTCCTGCAGCTTGTTTGCTAAAGCATCTTGTAAATATCCAAAACGTGTTACTTGTAAAGGTGTTTCTCTAACCTGGGTCCTATTTCACTAAAGCTTAATTTATGATCAGTGCAAACATGGCTTCATTGGTTCCAAAGGCCAAGGCAGGCCCCACAGGTGCAGCTGCCTCAAAACAGGTGGAAGTAATCAAGCCAAATCTGCAGTTTTCTTCAAGAGACCATGAGGTAGATAACAGATTAACTGTTTCAATAAACAAAAGCGGATCAATCAAATGCCTAAACAATTCAATTCAATTTATTTATAGAAATTCACAACACATGTCATCTCAAAGCACTTTACAAAGACAATTCAATCAAATCACACAGTCAGATTAGTTTAAAGTTTTCTATCTATGGAAAACCAACTGATTGCATTAAATCATTAATTCCACAGTGGAGAGGAAAAACTCCCTTTTAATAGGAAAAAACCTCCAGCAGAACAAGGCTCAGTGTGAGCGGCTATCTGCTGAGGCCGACTGTTCAAGGATACATAAACAAAGATATAAAAGGTAACTGTCATCCAGCTCCACAGGCGTAGCAGTGGAAATTAATCCCATGCTGTCTAATAATTCTACCAACTGGGAGCATATATATATATCAAAGAGAATTGGACCTGGCACCGATCCCTGTGGTACTCCACAGGTAACCCTGGAGCATAAGGAAGATGTATCATTGACATGAACAAACTGAAATCTGTCAGATAAATAAGATTTAAGCCATTAATTCCTATAAAATGTTCAAGCCTTTCCAAAAGAATATTATGATCAACTATCAAATGTAGCACTGAGATCTAACAGGACAAGTACAGATACAAGTTCATTATCTAAAGCCATGAGAATATCATTTTCTTTCGCCAGAGCTGTTTCAGTGCTATGACGAGCTCTAAAACCAGACTGAAACTCTTCAAAAAGTTCATTATGGTCTAAGTGGTCACATACTTGTTTAGCAACTACTTCTCAAGAATTTTAGATAAGAAAGGGCGATTAGATATAGGTCTATAATTGACCAAGTTATCTAGGTCAAGAAAAGGTTTCTTAAGTAAAGCTTTAAGCTACCTTAAAGCTACCTTAAGTAGTATCCTATTATTCACCTTAACAGTCTAAAATACAAATTCCCCAACCTATTCTCTTAACTAAGAATGTCATAAATTAAGATGTAACTTGTCATGCTTCTCAAATGAACAACTAAGCTAACAAGGAACAGTGGAAACCAATATGAAAACCTGTGAAGATATCATGGTACTTATACTCGTCATCTCCCGCTTCATCCAGGACGTGGTCGCGAGGGCACCAGTCAGCAGAGACTCCCAGACTTCCCTCTCCCCAGACGCCTCCTCCTCCCCCCTCTGCTGGGGGCAACCCTAGGCGCTCCCAGGCCAGAGGGGAGACATGGTCCCTCAAGCGTGTCCTGGGTCGTTCCCTAGTCCTCCTCTCAAGGGAGGCGTCCAGGGGACATCTGAAAAAGATGTCCAAGCTTCTCAGCTGACTCCTCTCGATGTGAAAGAGAAGCGGCTCTACTCCAAGCCTCTCCTGAATGACCGAGCTCCTCACCCTATTTCTAAGGGAGAGCCCAGCCACCCTGCGGAGAAACCTAATTTCGACCACTTGTATCTGGGACCTTGTTCTTTCGGTCATGATCCAGATTTCATGACCATAGGTGAGGGTAAGAACGTAGACCGACTAATAACTCGAGAGCTTTGTCTTTTCACTCAGCTGTCTCTTCACCACGACAGACCAGTGCAGCGTCTGCATTATGCCATGATCTCATGTTTTTTAGATTTATATTACATTTCTGTCTCAGCATTTTGTTCCTCTAATGGTAGAGTGGTTTAAGTCTGACCTCCATGCAGGGTACTGCAGATTGAATCTTGAGTATTTCATAGAAATAACTAAATGTGAGATACTTCATCAAATAGCAGATATGAGTTTTAACTCTTTGTTAGAAAGTTTTGCTGTAGCTTATCAATCGCATTAGTGAATTCTGTATCAAAAGATGGAAAGAAAGTCCACATGAAGAAAAGTAGTAACAACTCAAGACAAAATTCAAATGTGATTATTTCTCTAATTCCTTTAACACAGCTATAGTCTGTGAATGCATTACGGTCAAACTTAGACCAACAGTTGTCTTCAAAAACACATCTAGCAGTGATAATACTACTTATAAAATTAGACATTTCATAATGGTTTAAGGCTTCCATCACAATGTTGAATAATTAAAGTGCATGACGGTATAACAATAATTACTGCTGTTTTTTAATGTAGACTGATAAAACAAAAAAACAAAAAACTGAGAAAGAAATATAATCCATGAAAAGACTTTTTAGTTTCTGATCAGTCACCACTCTGAGGAGGTTCGAGTAAACATGGCAGCCAGCCTGATGCACAGAATAAACCACCCCGGTAACTTTCTTTCTTCTTGAAACAGAGTTTAGGCTGAATTAGGCCAGGATACCTGGAAAACCCTGACTTAATTCCTTGTCTTGGTTTCATAAAATGCCAGATGGCTGCTCGCACTAAGCCTGGTTCTCCTGGAGGTTTCTTCCAGATAAAAGGGAAGTTTTTGCTCTCCACTGTCACTATGTGCATGCTTGGAGATGATCGAGTCAAAAATTGCCAAAATTGATCTTATGAGAATCAAATATTAATTTATTTATTCTAGAGATTCATTCTAGAGAAAAAGAAAATGAAAGAATGAATTTAGCATTTCTTTATCTATGTATGTTGGATGAGCTCAACGTGCTTCTTCAGTTGAGAGGTCTTGTATTCGGCACATTTTAATGACTAATGTCACAGTCACAATGTTATGTTGAGAATTTTTATTGTTAACACAGAGCATGTGTTGGGAGAACCAATCAATGCCACCACAATATTGTTCATTTTACTTCATTTTTATTCACTGTCTAAGGATTATTGGCCGCCAGGGGAACCATCTAGGAGTTTCCTGTAGAAGCTTACTGAGAAATAATTTTGTTAACTGGGCTTTACCAGTATTTCTTCATCTATGTACTCATCTCTGTCTGTGTAAACATCTGAATTTGGAAATAGATAAACAGTTTATACAACAGGGTCTAGTGAATTCCCGTTTTCATTATTATGGCAAATACTTCGGTAATCCGAAAACAGGAAAAACTTTATTCAGATTTAATGTCATACATTGAGGGAAAAATAATGCTTAGCTGTGTGTTCATACAATAATTGAATCTGGATTTAACTTTAAATATATATCAATTAATAAATACCAAACTTTATAAGTAAAATTAAATTAATGATTAATTAAAGATGTCTTTGGACACATCTTAGCTAAGTAGGGCAGAGATTTCAATTCTGAACTGAAAAGTGATGTATGGAGCTTCTATTAAAACTAAAATGCAGTCAGTCAACTCTAAACTCTAAATGTCTGTATGCTTTCAGGACCAGACCTTTTTTTAATGAGGATGAGATGTATTAAAAAGGCTGAGTAAAACAATTACATGTTTTACATTCTGGAGGCAATAGAAAAGTAAAATACTGGCATCAAACTTTTGTTAAAAAGATGAATTCTCCTGTTTAAGGTTATACATGGCATTTGGACACCATGGGGAGATGATGGGTTAATGATTTTCTTTTTGTTTAGCAAAATGCATTTGGCCAATGACATCCCAGGAATCAGGTAGCCGCCTCTCTGTGGGACATACAAATGGATGAAGAGAGAAAGATCATAATACCATCAGTCAAGTTCAGTAAGTTATTAACATCCAAATACCATCTGTCTCGTGGCTACATCATGTTTTTGCTCTTCTTCTTAGGTCTGGCTCTGGTTTCTGTGTCTTCTTCAAGTGAAAGCATACAGGAGCTACAGCAAGTCACTTGTCCTCAGTTCTGGAACTTCTTCAACGGTCGCTGCTACAAGTACATAGCCACGAAAATGACCTGGGCTGATGCCGAGCTCTACTGTTTGTCACAAGGCAGCAACCTGGTGTCCATCCACAGTCTGGAAGAACATAACTTTGTCAATTCAATGATCAAGAGCTTTGATCTGTCCCAGGCCTTTACCTGGGTTGGACTCTCTGATATTCACAAGGAAGGATCCTGGATGTGGTCAGATGGGTCTAAGATGGACTTTCTTTACTGGGATGCAGGACAACCAGATAATGCAGGTGGAAACGAACACTGTGGACACACCAATATGTTCACATATTATAAATGGAACGATTACATTTGCTCAAATACATATGCTTTTGTCTGTTCAACACGCAAAACTTGTTGGAAATAACAAATAAACATCTAATTCTTTTGTCCTGCCTAACCTGTGTGTAAAAACAAAATAAATCTGTATGATAACAAAAATATATTTTGACTTTTTACTTTGAATAGTTCACTTCTATATAGCTATTAATTCTACCTTAGAAACCTAGAAATGTGTTATAACTTTACAAATTTGTACACTAGTGGCACATTCTGGTCAGATGCAAAGGCTTTGCTTTTTTGCCCCCCCCTGTTGCCTGGTTATGTAAATAATTTTTGTGTTTTACACCTTTCTTTGCCTTATTCTATATTAGACTTCAGCATTTTCTGTATTTACCATAACAAACCAAGTGCTACGAAGGTATTATATTGCTCCCTGTGTTCAATCTGTAAACAAGAAAATAATGGATCCAAGCAACTCTTGGAGATGTACAAAGAAAGAGACTATTATGGTGTTTAGTTTAATATTAGATTACTCATTATTATTATTAGTTCTTGGTTTTAAGCTTTCATTTGATATCCAGTCATAGATGGGGGCATAATGTAGAGAGCAAGAGGTCTATAAATCCTCAAAGTTTAGATCAGATAGGCTATTAGCAAGCTATGGTTTGCAGAAAATGAACCCTCAACTCTCATCTTTGAATGAAAGAAAAAAAAAGTACATCCCTGATTTATAACCTCTGGGCTTATCCAAATATCCCTGCTTGGAAAGGCAAAGGTCCATTATAAATTAGGAGGCACTTCTCCTCAAATGAATACTTTTGGATATCCCAGGAACAGTTGTTGAAAAGCATCAGTTCCAGTTTTTGTTTGGCTGTCAAGGGGTGACTCTTGATGTAACTGGATAAGGAGGCAGTAACTACCTCCAAGGAGAAGAATTAAAACATTCAAGATACCAGCACCTGAGGACTGAATTTGGACACCACAGTTTTTTTCCTGTTTTTTTTTTTTTTTTTTGTGTATGTGTGTGCTTTTAAATAAAACATAATAATCACAATAGTTATCCTTATTTTTTTGTGGCATCATAAT
>JAUZNJ010041409.1:0-10043 GCA_034780135.1 Jordanella pulchra | reverse complement strand
GCCACCTCCTCTACTGAGTCCAGAGGGCAGCCCAGGACAGAAGTGGCCTTCCTCACCAGCTTGTTCAGTCTCTTTCTTTCATGTGGCTTAGACTGGCAAAAGTGATGAAAGCAGGAAGCCACCCTGAAAAGCTCCAGAAACCAGTGTGGGATGTAATATCAACCTTTATGGCAGCAGCTGTCCCTCACTGAAGCCGCGTTCTCAGAGGCTCTGCTAGATCTTCAGTCTCTGCTCACTCTCTGTAAACCTTCAGAGACTTTTCTATATTTTTTCTGGTTTCTTCATCAGTGTGATGACATCTGGCTCACGGTTCAATGTTGGTCTTTTATCCTTCCTGTAGAGAAGGAGCTGACAATTGTACTGGGCAAGTTTGTTAAGAAAGCTCCAAAGGAAATCCTGACCCAGCTCTCCGAGGCTCTGGTAGCAGACGGCGTGTTGAAGTCTTCTGAGAAGGAAAAGATACTAGGAAACAACCACACCGCAGTCAACAGAGCAAGCAGCCTTGCTGATATACTGATGGACAAAGGAAGCGGAGCCTGTAAGAAGATGATTCATCACCTTCAAACCATTGATGCTCCACTCTCGTCCAAGCTGGGGTTGTCCTCTGGTCCGTTTGCTCAACAAGGTGAGCTTTACTGACAGTTGGTGCTTTGCAGAATTTAACTAAACCAAGATGAAAATGAAGCTACGTCTTCTTCATTAAACCCCCAGTTTAACATCTGGGTATTGAAAACTTTTCTTGATAAGACTAAATATCTGGGTTCTCCATCATCCCCCAGATGGCAGTTCATCAGAACCTAAACAGGAACCAGCAGCCGAACCAGGAACTGGTGGCCTAAAACGTTTATTAAAAGGTGGTTTACTTCCTTCAAAGGGATCCTCTGCTAATAAAAAGTAAGTCCCAAGATTTGGCACAAATGGAAAAGAACAGCCTTTGAATTGTGAAGAAATGAGTGACGACCATAAAGCTAAGTCTGAGCTGGAACAGAACCTCCGAGTCTGCTGTGAGGACTGGAGTCGGGCTGAAGGAGGATTAAGTCCATACAGAGAAAAAGTTTAACCAAGAGGAAACAGTTTCACCCTCAGATGTGAACTTATTGCTGATCACTTCTGAATATTGATTAATATTATGATCTTTTATTTGAAATTAGTTCCCTTACAAAATGCAGAATGTCACATATTCAACATTAACCATCTTCTCCCCATTTCTCCATGCAATGTTATGACATGAAGAGCTGAAGAGAGCAAAGCGGAATGCTGGCGCCAGATCTGCCCAGAGGGGGACAGTGATGCTGTAAGTTCCTCCTGTTGTGGTTGAACTTTAACTTGTAGCCCTCCAGCAGCTAATTCAGGCTTTTCTTCTGAGATTAGGCTGATTTGTGAAAAGTGCGGTTTGTTGTCAAACAGCGTTGAAGTTTCATGGTAAATTGGTTCTTGATAGGCCAGTTGTAATAAATGTAGGTTCATTAACCCTCCGGTGAGCTCTGCCTAAGCTGCTTGGGTCCCACTCAGTGACCCTACAAGAGGTCTGGAGGGTTCTGGGTGTTATCTAAGTCTGCAGATCTCAGAGGTTGCTTCCAAGATCTGCTACACCCAAGTCTCTGTCTGGGGATTACAGCTCTTGGTGCACCGGTGAACAATGGCCTCGTTGGGTTCTGGACTCTGTTGTGGTCTAAAGTCCATTTTTCTGAGTCTTTTGTATTTCTTCTTTTTTTATTTAATCAACATATGTTATGATTCTTTACTTTAATTCTCTGAATTGTTTGTGTTTCTTTTATACTACTGTAAAGTACTTTTCTTACTCTTTTCTTGTTCAGATTTTGCATTCTCTTGCTATTTAAATGTTCTATATGCATAAGTTTGCCCTGCCCTGCAGGTGGGGACAAGTCGACATTTTGGTGAATCTTGCACGCCTCTGTCATGAACCAGACAGTCGCAGCACACATTTGGTCCTCGCTGAATGCCTGTTCCTGCATTGCCCTGATGAGTGCCTCTCTTGTGTCCTTCACTCCAACTTTTTTAGCTATTGAAGGATTTCTCAGCGTCTTGCCCGTCTTTGCCCTGGTGGTGGTATGTCCCATCCGGAGGGGGGGGGTCCTTCATTATCCCAACGATCATGTGATTATTTAAGGCATTTAAGGCTCTTTCCAGTGCCTGTTGAATCTGGACCAGCCCCGACCGGATCAGTCCAAGCTTTTTTGCAGATCCTGGTTGGGGTTCTCATGGACCAGATCTCAAGGTATAGCTATGAAGAAAACATGTCTTGTTATGGAACCAAATGATCTACTCTTTTTAAAGATGATTTATTTCTTCAGGCCATGACTGATAGCTTGTATTGGAGTCAAACAGAAAAAGGGGGAGAGTTCCCTCTTGGTTTGAAGTTGGTCACTGGCTCAAGCAAAAGAATTGAAATGTTTTGGTGTCCTTGTTCCTTAGAGGTGTTAAGATGGAACAGAAGATCAATGGACTGCAGGCTCTGTCTGTGAGCTGAGCCAAAAACCAAGCTCTTGATACCACCCTTTATCTATGTTGTAACTCAACCATAATCATGAGTCCTGACCAGAAGAATGTGATTGGACGGGTGGAGGGGTTGGGGGCTGGGGGTGATTGCGCTTGTCCCCATCGAAAAGAGTTAATTCCGGCAGTTCATGCATCTGATCAGGAAGCCTCCAGGGGACCTCTCCTTGGACGTTGCTTTCCAATATACCCCACTGGAAGGAGACCCAGAACAATGGATAAGAAAAATATCCAGTGTTGAATTCTGCTTCACTTACCTCCGTAGAACTTAACAAGTCTGGTGGGATGTTGGAGAAGCCGGTTGGCGTGTTACATCGACAAAGAGGCACTGCGGTTGGCAGCATTCGTTCAGGGAGCTCTGAAGGTTAGAGTCCTTGGCAGAAGCTTGTTGGTTAAGGAGAATCCAAAGGTTCAGATCGGTTAGAACAGTCACAGGCAGAATGATCAGAGGGATAAACCAGAGTTTGGGGTTGAAGACGGGTCAGAGCTGGGTGATCAGAGATCCAGAAACAAACCAGAGCGGGATCCAAAAGCAGGTTCAGAGCACAGAAACAGGTCAAAATTCAAAAACACACAGATAAAGGTCCAACAGGTGCTCAGTTATCTGCAGGCAGCCGGGAATCAAAAATGCTGGCCAAAACTCACCGAAGGCTTGCAATAATCTGAAAAGAGGTTATATAGGTGGGTGAGCAGGTGGAACTGATGAGAGGTAATAGCGGAGTGGCGTGTCCAGGTGTATGTAACGAGGAATTAGACCAGCAGTAGTACATAGAAGTTATCACCTTTATTCAATTAATGCACATGAGAGCCTCTGACCTCGCATGTATCTAACTAAACTTATTTTTTTTTCCCAAAGGACTTAAAACAATGGCTCAAAGATTTTCTAGAGGATCTGGACAGCAGGGAGATGAAGTACTTCCACTGGTACTTGCACACCGCAGACAAGTCCAAGGACGGCTTCAAACCCATCAAGAAGTCTCGTCTGGAGCATGCAGACAGACTAGACACAGTGGATCTGATGGTTCAGATGTACACAACAAACACCAGAGAGGTGGCAGAGAAGATTTTCAAGAAGATCAGTACATATAAAGGACATGTAATTATCATGTTTCGTTATCTATTATGTATAATTAAATGCCAAAGAACACAGCCAACTCGCCACACCAAGCTAATGAACATTGTTTATGAAGCATCATGTCTCCCAGTCACCAAATAATCAATTTATCAATTTATCTTATTATAACAATGATTTCCTTTAACCTCTAAAGAACTTTAAAGATTGGCTTCTGGACATTTTGGAAGAAGTAGACGACAGGGAGCTCAAGTACTTCCACTGGTTCCTACAAACTGCAGACAATTCCAAGGACGGCTTCAAACCAATCAAAAAGTCTCGTCTGGAGGGTGCAGACAGACTGGACACCGTGGAACTGATGGGCCAGATGTATGGCTCCAAAGCCAAGGAGGTGACAAGGAAGATTCTGGCAAAGATTGAAATTAATAAAGGTGTGTTAAAGAGACAATTCACAGCTCCTATTCTCAGTGTGCTTCACTTGTAGCAGAATCACCCAGATGCATTCTTTCCAACAGACAACATTATCCCTGAAGCTGAAGAACAGAGTACTCCGCTGTCTACAGCTGCTGCCGAAGGTAAGAAGTGGGATGTTAAAGTCTATTCTTCTTAATATCTCCACATCTAGTGATTCCAGGCATGCCAAACCAGCAGAGCAATGAGCGAAGGCTCCCAGCTGGGTTCTCTGCGGGGTGCAATGTTCCTTACAGGCCATTTGTTATGAAATTCAACACATTGAAGTCTTTACTGTTCGCTCAGTAATGATCTCTAAGTGTGCAGCAGTAAACATGCATCTAAATAAAACTACTTCCCAGCAAATACCCACTTAAGTTAAAAATACTGGTTCAGAGGTGAACACACAGAGATTCCCCATAGTGGCCAATTTGTTGACAGTCCAGAACTATTTGGTTCAGTTTGGCTCCTTCGTATCTTAGATCAGAAACCAAAGCTGATCAGATGGGTGTTCCTCACATCTGGATTTAGAAGCTGACTTCAGGGTCTGTGTAAGAGCCAAAATGTTAGTTTGAACATTGTTTGTTTTTTTGTATGCTTTTTGCATATTTAGATATTTTCTTTACAATAAGGTTTTACTTTAGTATGTGTTTTTGTAGAAAAGCGCCACCTACTTGACAAAATTGAACATATATATGAAAGTGCTGTGTAACTTAGTTCAGACAGAAAAGATTGAATGTGGTGTGGTTAACTCTACAGAGTTTTTGACCGTTAAAATGTGGAATGCTGTGCAAGATCGAAGAATTCTTATGTAATGTTTGCTGGAAGAAAAGTAAAGTTCATCATTAAACAGACTTTGCGTGGACGAGTAAGAACCTATTAGTGCACAAAAGCATATCATTGGAAAGAAACGCGTCAACTAAGAGCTAAGCTAACAGATACCAAAAAGAAAGAATACTGAAGCTAACTGAACAATATAGTGGCTTTATACCAGAACATAATAAGCAGTCACTACAGTCTGCTTAGACGTTGGTGATGGCCTGTGTTGTCCTCTGCTCCAGCAGCAGAACAGAACTGGTTCTGTCCCAATGGCATTCAGTTCCAAGTGGCTCTGTTAGGTTTTTACACATTTTAACTATACAGAAAGCACAGAGTCATGCAAGCAAGGGTTAGGGTCAACCCTAACCTTACTCAATCCTGGAATAGGAACATTTGAAAGATTATCCAAACTTAAGGATGGAATCACTGAAAGAGGTTCTGATCTGTAGCTTTCTAAAGGATTCAGTTGGTACTGAAGTATCAGTCAAACCTGGATATCAGAAGGAATTACCACGGCCTGTACCCAGGCAGACCTTTGGTTCGGTCACGCCAGAACCACAGATGAAGCCTAAATCATTACCGTCCGTGTCATCGTAGAACCGTTCAATAAGTGAGGCTGCTGGAGCAGATGTCTGGTCTCCATCCTGATGCATGTTTGGATGCTTGGTTGAAGGTCCAGAATTAACAGCAGAGGATTTATTGTATTTATACCTGCAGAAAAAGTTCTCGTCAGGATGCTCAGCGACTTTGTAGAGAAAGTACCTAAAGAAACTTTCAACCAACTCATGGAGACTCTCGTGGGTGCCAACACCCTGAAGTCCTCGGAGAAGGACAATATCCTTCAGAACCACACCAAAGTCAACATGGCCAGCTGCTTTGTTGACATTGTGATGGAGAAAGGGACCAGTGTCTCCAAGGAGGTGATGACACATCTTCAGACCATTGATCCAAAGCTGACATCTGAGCTGAGCTCACCTTCTTGTCCAGGTGAGTTACCCTGCTTGTCAGAACATCAGAACCTGGGTGTGTTCCTCAACGTGTCTCTGAACTTTCCCCAGATAAGCCCAAGAAACATCTCTTTGCTGGTATAAGGTCAGTTCCTCCTTAGTGATGCCAGAGATTTATTTCCCAAAGACACTGTTTGAATCTTAGAAACAGCAGTTCAGGCTGGTCATCAGGCAGATTACAACTAGCTCAGAATTGACTGCCACTAAGCCCAGGTCTCCACCAACTTCTAATCCAAAGGTTGAAGAGGTTGTTGTCTGAGGAGGAGGAGGAATGCTGGCACCAGATATGTCCTCCTTGGGATAAGGACGCTGTAAGTCCTGCCTGGTCAGGTCCAACAGACTCAGCAGAGATCTAGTGTCTGAACTCTGTGAACTGAGCTGTCCATGTTTTGCCTGCTGAAAACTCTACTTCATTAAATTATAGTTTCATTCTCCAGGAGCTAAAGCACTGGTTAAAGGACTCTTTGGAAAACTTACGCAACAAGGAGGTGAAGTACTTCCGCTGGTACCTGCGAACTGCAGACGAGTGCAAAGACGGATTCAAGCCCATCAGAAGGTGCCGCCTGAAGCACGCTGATAGGCTGGACCTGCTTGACCTGTTGTTGCAGATGTACCCTGCAAAGACCAGAGAGGTCACAGAGAAGATACTGAACAAGATCAGCAGCAACACAGCACAGGTAACTACCTGTGTTCATAAATATTCAAACCCCATGGCAGATCCAGGGTAGAATACTCTGTTCTCTTCAGACCGGAGGTTACATCAGTATTTTGGAACGGCTTAGTTAAAGTCTAGACTTCAATCTGGTTGAGAACCTGTGAGGGAAATTAAAAAAAATATTGTGCTGGTAAAGAGATCTTCCAACCTCTCTGTTAAATGATCGGAAGAGCAAAGAGAAGGTGGCACTGCTAGAAGGTCTGACTGCTGTGAAGCTCATGAAGGTTTCCTCAGCAGAAGATCCAAACTAAGCCTTGTTTTACTTCGCCCCTCTATGCTTGAAAAGATGGCTGTCTCATTTGTTTTTGGAAACATGCAAAATTGGCTAGAATCTGCAGGAGGAGAGCCATCAGATAAGATGAGGAGCAACAGGTGACTTTTGTGCGTTCTGTTTTGGTTCCAGCATTGGATTCTGGACTTTTTCGAAGAGTTGGGTGACAAGGAGCTCAAGTACTGCCAGATGTTACTGCAAAGCACCGACAAGCTAAAGGGTGGCATCAGATCCATCAAAAGGGTTCCAGCAGAGGACGGAGAGAAGGTGGATGCAGCAGATGTGGTGATGCAAATATACCACTCAGACAGCAGAGAGGAGGTAGAGAAGGTTCTGAATGAGCTGAAGGAGAGCACAGGTTGGTCAGATGGAACCAGAGCAGGAACACTCAGACTTGCAGAACACTGACGCTTCATCTGCTGATTTCAGATGCCGCTTTAACTGAAGATGAGCAGCAGAGCAATCCATCTTCTGCAACTTTTGCAGCAGGTAGGCATTTACTCAGGTCTCTCCAACAATTACAGCAAGATTTCCACCATCAGCTGAGTCTCCTCAGTGGCAGGAAGGTGTTAGAAAAGACCAGCTGTGAAGCAGGCAAGCATCCAAAAAACATCAGGTCTAACCAGGAGGTCCTGGATCCACCACTGGGTTCTGGTAGATGAGCCAGAGGCCGCAGGAACTCATGTCAGGAGCTCCTCCAGGAGGCCCTGAGGTCCCAATAGACCCACAGAGAGGGTCTGGAGGATGTCCTGCTGATTATTACAGGAACTAGTGGTACCTGCAGGCTGACCTTGAAGGACTCAAAAAAGTTGGATAAAGGTGGTTCTTTCTAATATGGAGCAGAAGAAAGTTTCAGAGATCGGGAACAAGTCAGGACAACTGTCTCTGCAGAATAAGGTCCGACAACAGCCCTGGTGGTTCTGGAGGGTCGATGTCCCTGTTTCAACACACCTGGCTTCAATATGAGCTCCTTAGAAGAGCTCTGGTGAGGAAACTTCAGCCTTTGGCCAGGGAGTCGAGGCCCAGGGACACCAACCCTCCAGGACTCGGGTCTGACTCCACTGTCCAGAAGTCCTCTCAAAATAAAGATCTAATCCAGTCAGTCTTATCATCATATCTGCAGAAAAGGGAGCCAAGAACATGCTCCTGGACTTCATCAAAAAGGTGTCCAGTGAAACCCTGGAGAAGCTTCTGGATGTCCTGGTAGCTGATAAAGTCCTGACTGCCACAGACAGAAAATCTATTCTGGAGAAGAACCACACCAGAGTGAACAAGGCGAGCTGCCTGGTTGACATCGTATATGAGAGCGGAGCAGAGGACTGCCACAAGGTGATTGGCCACGTTCAGAACCTCGATGCAGCTCTCTACTCCGAACTGAAGATCTCCCAACAAGGTGAGGTGGAACAGACTCCTATCAGCCACCACTGCCTTCTTCTTCTGACCGGATTTTCTTTGGATTTCAGCGCTGTTCAAACGTCTTCGCTCCAGGCTGAAGGAGGATGGGAAACCAAAGGGAGAGGAGGAAGAAGAAGGAGCAGAGGAAGAGGGAGGAAATAAAAAGTAGAGACAATCCAGAGAGTAGCAGCAGCAGACCACAAACAAACCATCAGGTAATGATGGAAAGGAAATCATTTCACTGCGTTGGTTCCCTGAGGATCCAGAGATCCTGGTGATCAGAAAAACATAATTCTTCAACTAATATTGGGTAGAAATCATCACCAAAGCAGAAACCAGCTTCTTCTGATAATAAAGAAGCAGTTTTCATCTCAGTTAATTCCTGTTTATTTCAATTAATCCAAGTTAATCCCTTGTCTCTCTGTTTTAGAAATAAGCTCTACAAAAACATCTATTAGCAGGTTTCAGTTCAGAAACAACAAACTGCTGCTTCCTGTCTTTCACAACTCATTCCTACTTTTCACTGCTTTGCTTTTAATTTACTGTAATACATCCATTAATGTCTCATTAGTTTCACTTCCTGTACCGAGTAGATCCACCAATACTATTCTCATTAGCTCTGTGCTTATCAGTGCCATCTGTGGAGTGGGTTAAGGTTACTCTGTTTTATATTTCAAGCTTGAATGGTTGATGTTTCTGCTCCATAATTTTTCAAGTCTGGCATCAATAAAGAACATTTTAACCCGATTAAATCTCATTTAACGTTTTGCTGTCTCACCTCTGTTGTGTCGGGGTTATCTGTGATTTACAGCCAGGACACCTGTGGGGGGTGCTATTCCTCCCTGCATCTCTCTTACTGTCACTAATGTGGTACTGAGATTATTTGAGGCCCTTTAAAATGCTGACCTTATCCAGGGAGTCGATTGTTTGGATAGAAAGTCAGGTTACAGACACAGACTTGAATACAAGCAAAAGAGAGGTTTTTCTGAGAAGAGAGGTTGGTTTTGCCAAAAGGAAAGATGTTGACCGTTATGTCCTCTTTGGGGAAACGGAGGCCACCATGAATGTGTATGGGGCAGTAAATAATCTTTTGTTTTGTTAAAACCGCCCCAGTTTTGCCAGGACATTCTCTCCTTGGAAGACTACATCAAAAATATCAAAAAACCCATTAAGGTCTCTCACACGCCACTCAGACAAATAAGGCTTACTCCCCAAATAGTTGGAGAGGCAGGATACCAACACGCACAGAAAATGCATGCAGATAGATGTAGATGTTTGGGGTATAAACTCTAGGAAAGAGATGTGAGCTTCGGGATATTTTTGTGCTAAACCTATTGTAAAGAGAATTGGTTTACATGACATTTGGTCAAAGAATAGACACCCCCAGAGTTCCCCTTTGAAAAAGGATCACCTGAGTATCTTGTTTTTTCCTTTTTAAAGAATTCTTTCTACCACACCAACTCTGTCGGCTGTAATGAAATAATTCAATCTGTTTACGAACGTCTGACCACAGACTGTAGACGCTAAGAGGAACTCTGCTGGGCTGGTACTCGGACCTGGAAACACTTCTTTCCACAAAGAAGGCTGAACACGAATCATTAATACCCTGTAGAGGGCGCTCATCAGCTGTGCAACAAGTACACATTCAGGTATACATTTATATTACACAGATACAGTTGTGGTCAAAAGTTTACACACACTTGTAAAAACATAATGTCACGGCTGTCTTGAGTTTCCAATAAGTTCTACAAGTCTTATTTTTCTGTGATAGAGTGATTGGAACACAGACTTGTTTGT
>JAUZNJ010041408.1:0-10043 GCA_034780135.1 Jordanella pulchra | reverse complement strand
AAGGACTGGGGCGCTTACTGCACTCCCAGGGAGCCAGCTCCCCCACTGACTCCAATAGGCACCCCCGTTCCCCGAGAACCCCTCCGGAGAGGAGGGCCCCACCAGTCTCACTCACCACCATGGCCTGGGGGCCAGGGACTGACAGCAAGGCCCAGAAGCCAGCCGACCACCGGAGCTCCAGGTAAGATGAAAAAAGTGAAAAACATGACCTTTTTAATTATGAACATGAGCTACAAGGACCAGCAGGAAAGCGCTGCAGTTCCCTGTTTTGGCAACAGGTGGTAATATCATAACAAAACTCTGTAAACTTACATGTTGCCTCTTTAATTAGCATACATATACACCAATTCAATATGAAGTGGCAGGATTATGTTGAAATCAGTACCGTCTCTATAGTTATTTCAACAACAGTTTTTGTTATTTAAATACAGCTCAACCTGCTTATGTTGGGCATGAAAGCATAATTTTGGTTTGTAAGCTGACCATAAAACAGTTACATAAAGCAAGCAGCCTCCCTGTGAAAACATGGTAACACAGCCGAGGTATTCAGTGATCTCCACCGAACTCAACTGATTAAAAAGTCAATGCGGCAATGCGTAAACACACAGGGGGTCACCACTTCATTAGCAGCCCTCACACATTTCTCAGCAAGATTAGAAACAATGAATCATGACATTGAATTCATGAGGAGGATAAAGCTGGCACACTCCTCCAACACGTCTCCCTGCGCTGACCTCACTGTAACTTCATTGTTTTGCCTCCGTCTTTGCATTCATTCCCCTTCTTCTTCCTCTCATTTGTCACCCTGCCCTCCCTGCTCCCATTTAACTTTATCTGTCATGACGCTGAGTGAATGAAGACAAAGAAGAGAGGAATTAGATTACATGTTTGCTCCTGTCCCTGCCTGCCACGTCTTCAGACAGTTATATTGAAACAAATGGAGTCGGGGGTCAGGTTTGATCTAAAAGGTGAAGCCTTTGGTTCTCTGTGTGTTAGTATTGATGCTGAATGTGAACAGGTAATGTGGTCATTTCACTTCTGATTAACACAAAGTGGGATAAACAGTCAAGAATTACAGCTTACGCCTGTATTTGTATTACAAATCACGCTCACATTTATCAATAAAATCGTTGTGATTTTTAATCTTTTAGGCTTTTTACAGGTTTAGGAAGCAGAGATGCTGTCTTTATTTTGGAAAATATTAAAACAGCCAATCTGATTTTTGTTCGAGAAAAAAAGGATCTGAGGTGAAACAGGTGAGAAAAGAGAAGGTCCGAGAGGGATGACAACGGCCTGTTTAAAAACCCTTTCAATTGGAGGGAAAGGCCATGTATGCAGCCAATTATGATTGAAGAAAGCTTAAGTTAAAGCTGTTGATGTAAGAGACTGTTTCCAGTGTTGAACTGCCGCAAATCAACTCTACCGATGGGTATGTCTCGAAATAAACACCTGATTCTAGTGACAGAGAAACACCTGCGTTCTTTTGAGTTTTCTAAATGGTATCATTATGGTGTCAATTTTGGACAATCATAAATTTTGACCGTATATGATTCCTGGAGTATGAGCACACAATCTGAGAACCGATTTTTCCCAGGGAAATATACATGCTGCCAGAACTATATATTGTTGTTCATGTTTAAAATCATTTTTTGGAGTAATGTAAATGTATATTTACTGCATAGCTATGATTTTTATTTACTCTTTAGTAATAACAAAATCATAAAAATATGTTTCCCTTTAAGTATTTTATTTTGTTTAGATCTATCCTTTGATAAATATTGTTTTTCCAGAGGATAATTTGTTTTCATTCGATTAAAAGAACACAAGTGACTTTGCTTAGACCAAGCACATTGTTACAAAGGTTTAAAACTTGGGGCAGTTGTCTGACTTGCCATTGATAGCTGATTAACAGGCTTTTACTGAACCGCATTCATCAGAATCAGCTGTGCTGAAACAAGGAAACCTCTAAAGCCTGCAGGACTGTAGCCCTCGAGGACCGACTTTGGGCATGTTTGATCTAGGTCCATCCTCAAATCTTCGAGGGACTAGTCTAGGTCTAATCTCCAGTATAACAGTGGCTTATTGAAATATGGTCTCAGCTTCCTGAGGGACTAGTCTAGATCCAACATCAAGTCATTGAGAGGATGATGAAGATCCAACCTCAAGTCCTAGGAGCTAGACAAAGTCCAGTCCCAGCTAAATGAGGGAAATATCTAGATGGCGTCTCAAATTAATGAGAAGCTGTGGAAGATTTAATTTCAGCTCCTTGAGAGGCTATTCTATATGCAATCCTAAGCCTTTAAGGGGGTTGTCTGGTTTAATCTCAAGTCCTTAAAGGGCCAGTCTATATCAAATCCCAAGTCCTTGAGGTGCTAGTCTAACCCTAGTTTATGGATGGAGATCTTCTAGCATCTCCTTCCTCTTACAAACACTACAGGAGGATTTGAAGACAAATGCAGCCTTCGTTTGGCCGTGTATCCTACGTAGCCTTGGTTTTCCCCTGATTCATTGCGAGTTCAAGCAAGCCGGCTGCTTCCGCCTCAGAGGAAAGGGGAAATGGAGACAAACGGTGGTGAATAATGTAAATGTAGTTTAATATAATAAAATTAAGTGAATTGTTCCGTCTGAAATGAATGAAAATATATATTTTCTAACGGTTATGGAATCAGATATGTGGCGTTAATGTTTGCTTTATTGAGAGAGTTAAATCTGTCACATTATTAATGAGTTTGACTTATATTTAAGCACAAATACCACTATCTGTGCAGTGAACAACTGATCTGAGATCTGTGACCACTGAGCTGAAGCTCCTCAACAATAAAATTAAAAACAGAACATTAGTAAGTAGTTAAGCCTCCAATCTTTGCCTGATTTGTGTCCTTAGAAGATGCAGTGCCTGAAATCGAACACACACATAATGTCTTTTAAAATAGCTGTGAATATGTGGCAAGATAAGACACTATTTGATGGTAGTTTAAAATTTATATGATAAAAATGTAATTATAATCAACCTAAAAAGAAAAACAAACAAAATGTCTTTTAGGACTATTTGAACGCAGCATTAGAAAGACAGACTCTCACTTTGTTTGAGCCTCAAGCATCAATGTCAAGAGTCCATGATGAGAAAAGAGAGACAGCAGGCTGCCCTCTGACCCTCATCCAAGCTGGGGAGGAAAGCAGCAGGGCTGGACTGGGATGGTAGCTGTGGTGACATATGGGCATTCCACCTGCCTCCCTTCCTCCACTTATCACTTCCCCTCATATCTGTCTCCCTCACACTGATTTAGCTTCTGTGGATTTCACAGATAGTCTATTCTTGATCTTCTTGGAGGGAGATTTCCACTGAACAAGGATGATTACATCCAAAGAGGAATATTATTATCACAGAACATTAGCAATTATCTCCACATGGCTGTGCGAGGGCGGATGTGAAGGCACAATGTGTAAGGTGTATGTGAGCTTGTGCGAGCCAATAGCTGTGCAGGTGTGTGTTTCTGTCTGAGCTTTTTACCCCTATGGGGGGTGTAAACATGCCAGAGCCAGACAGAGACTGACAGCAGGAAGAGTCTGCCTCCATCACCACCTCCAACCTCCTGCACGCACATACTCCCTATTAGCTAAGTCTAAGACTATACTGCCTGTGGAACGTACTCACACACAAGAGACTACACACACACACCGCCGCGTCTTCAAGTGTCCGAAACCCCTTCTTTCCCTTTTTATTTTTTATTTTATGGAGCATCTTTCAGCAGTGCTCTGGAGCATCTCTGAAAATGCTTGTCAGATACCAGAGATTTGCCTGGGCTGCAGGTATCTCACACTGATTCCCTGTCGGCCTCTTAGACAGGTCCTTCAACATCAGCTGACAGCTCTTTGTCTGCTGTAGTGAAGAGATCAATGAAGAGACAAGGCTAATTTAGCTGCTGTGTACAGTACTGGAGCCTGTTTATATTAATGGCAGCACTTCATGCGTGTTTGTGTGCGTATTCATTTCTCTCACAAAGGCAATCCAGGGAGCTCTTTGTGGCTACGGTTAATAATCGATCAGATGACAATGTGAATGAAGCTGCCCACTGTGAAAATGAAGACTTGCTTCAGTCAACCACTGAGGCTTAGAGAGCTTTACAACTTTTCTGCAAAGTTTCAGTCTCATGGAGTTCCTTTCAGCTACAGCAGGGAGCTGCTGACAGATGAAAACATTAAAACCCCCAAATCTACCCTAGTTGTTCAGTAACGCAGTTAGTAAGCAGTGAATGTGCACAGTGCAGCTTTTAGCTACTAAAGATGAAATGTAAATGTATCCCACTAGAGTTAGGTAATGTTAATTTTGGCTTTCTTTGTATGAATAAACAACATTTCCTGTTGTTTTTTTTCTTTTTAGCAACTAATGCATTTTCATTTGTTTCTCTGCTCTATTTCCCCCTGTCCCATCAGTACCTGGTCTTAAAGTCGGCTCTACTTTATAGGCCTACATCCTTTCTGTTTTCCTTTATGAATTACTATCGCCTCAATGTGGGTGGGATAGCCACTAAAAGGGTGGCATCGAGGTCCAAAAAAGTAGCTTGATGTGATTTGTAGGGACGGAAACACAACAACAGCCATAGCCTGATGCTCAGTCCACTCCAAGTGAAAGACGAGAGCCAGAGACAGATGCGGACAACAAGATCAAGCACCCTAAGTACAAAAGAAAAAGGGAAATCAACGATTGTCAGACTGAGGGTACAAGCTCTAGGATACGCTAACATTTCTTAATGCTAGCTCCCTGTAGGGGGCATATGAACACTAAACCCAGTGTACAATAATTAATGTTTAGAAATATTAGTTATTACAATGTGTAAGGCCTAAGTAGTGGCTTTGCCTTCAACCAAATCAGTGACACTCTTCTAATGTCATGTATTTCACACAACTTGGCCGTTAGTGATGGAAAAGCCTAACAGCTACAAACCGGTTTCAAAAAAACACAACAAAACTAGAAGTGAGAAAGACTCTAAACCAACAGGAGACGGGGAAACTAAGGCAGAGGAGGAAAACAGGAAGTACAGGGGATGAGGAACAGAAAGGATCAGAGTAGCCAAAAATAAAACAGGAGGCTCTTAATAAGAGACCAAAAAACAACTAAATGCAGGAAACTTAATTACCCATACATAATAAACAAAGTTCACAGCATGTTACTCTGTCCCAAGTCTTATTTTGTATAAGTACAAGATAAGCTGAAGAAGAGCGTAACAGCAGCAAAACTGATACAGGTGACGCTTTGACAACATGAAATTAAGGAGGAAGGATATTAAATCTATGTCTAAAGCATGGACATATAAACATGGATGATTTCAACATTAATATTAGGGATGAAACAACTAATTTAGTAATCGATTAATCTTTAACAGGATTATAGAGACTCTAAAACACATTTAGCTGAAAATATATAAATTCGTATATAAGATTAAAAAAACTTTTTCATCCTTCAATATGCTCTATCCAGAAATCCTCTGGTGAAAAAGTTTTATTTTCATCTGGTTTTTTTTTTGATTTTGTAAAAAATCTTCTTTCAGGATTCTTTTACCATCCGATTATTCATCGATTAATCGAAAAAATAATCAGTATTGTCTTGTGAGAGTAAGAATGACCCTTTGTCATGCAAATAAAGTTAACAACATAAACCACAAAAACTGTATGTGGTACACCTGTGCAAACTCCAAGTCATCCAGGTTATGGCAACCACAAAAACAGGCAAAAATTGGAGGAAACCGGACTTTTCCCTCCGTTTTTCTGGAAAAGTTTTGACACATGTCCAGGAATCTTTCTAAAGTCTGTTGGCTTACAATAGAGCAACCTGTAGTTGGAGCGTTGATGTTTATAAGCACCTGGAGACCCATCATCCTATTCCAAGTCCGAGGGAAGTTAAATACCCATTGGTAATTCTCCTAGGTTGCTGGAGTCTGGTGTTTTGAATGGGTTCTGTGCTTAGCCATTTGAATTATGACGAGGAAGCTTCTGTAACATCTTCCGAATGTTTTCCAGGACTAAATTGTAAATGCTTAGAAGCTAAAACAACTTCCAAACTCCCCTCCCTCTGGGAGTCTCTCCTCAGACTGTTGGCCCTGCTACCGTGTTTCCATTCAAAAGTCCTGTGAATTTTGAGCTAACCTTTAAAAAAGTTGAATAAAGGACAATACGTATTAAATGTCTTTTTCATTCACTGGAGCTGATGAGGCAAGCGATGTAAAGCGTAATGTTGTCATACGTTTAGGTTGCGGGTGGCTGTAATAAACAGGAAGTCGAGAGGTTGAAGGTCTATACTGGGACTGAATTAAAGAAAATCTAAACTTTAAAACATAGTTTGAAAGATGCAGTGTGTAAATCTCAATCTGAAAAACAGAAATGTGAAAAAAAGCTAAATCTGTAAAAAAAAAAAAAGAAAAATATAAAGACATTAAAAACGAAAGTTGAAAAAATAAGAAAACAAAATCTGAGACTGTAGCAAAGTGACTTTGAAAACCTTTTACTGATTAAAATGGCAATTTATAACATGTGCTCTTTTTATGCAACAATAACAAAACCAAATTCACATGTCTTTACATTTTAAGGTTTAAAGATGTATTCCTGTAAAATTAAACATGATCATTACGGCGTGAATACAAAACTTAGCACAGAGAAAAATAACTAAAAGCTACCAGGTATCTTGGAAAGTCCAAGGCAACTTCAGCTAAATATTTTGTCCTCAACAAAAAGCAGAAAGAATTAAACACTTTCTGACTTCTTCACGTTTATGAAGCCTGTAAAGCATCAAGGAAACTAAACCCCAGAGTGTAAGAAAGACTGCGAGTAAAGTGTTGTATGTGTCAGAGCAAAGGATGCTCACCGGATGAACAGATGCTTCAATTACTGCTCGTAACTCACATTAATCGAGAGCAGATGGCAGCACAAATGGCGGCGGGGAGAGAGAGCATGTGTCTGAGTGAGAGAGGCTCACAAAGAGAGACATGATAGAGATTGATGTCTTTGGAAATCAAGGAACCTGCCTTAAAACATCCAGATGAGACCTTCACTCTTTATTCTGTAATGCATCAGTTATTAAGATATACATCTACCAGTATGTCACTAGAAAATCTTTAATGGTATTTTAAATATAAATATAAGGATATAAGATCACCTTAACAAGTAAACAATTTTTCTCTTTTTTTAAAACAAGGGCCAAACTAGAGTTACTCAAGCAGAACATTTTGATCACTATTTAAAATGGGTCAGGTTGAGTAAAAAACCAATAACTGAACATTTGTTTCTTTTTTATTAGAACTGTATTTTCAGCTAAAAGTGGTTCCTAAATCAAACCTGCATCACTTACCAAGAACACAAACTGCAAAGGTTTTTAAAACTGGTGACAAGGCTTTGTTTTTGTTTCATCTCATAACTTAAACGAAAAGAAGTCATGTTATCAAACGACTTAAAGAGACATTTTTTGCAGATTGAAAATTATTAATGCAGGGAGGAAAGGTCCAAACTGTGAAAATTGTCCATCCAACCACGTCTTACAATAGTAAATCTAACAAATAAGTCTTTCAGATATTATTTTGAGATTAATATAGTTAGATCAGATTCTGTTAGATTATGAATCATCTTCTGAGAAGATTCTGCTCCAAAATAACTGCAAACCACTTGAAATGAGGAGGGCCCAAGCTATGAGTCCAGGCTCTACTTGGAAAATGGAGCTCATCACTCAATGACTAAGCCTCAGCCTGGCTACCCTACAGCGGAAGCACACTTTGGCTACTTGTATCTGAATTTCAAAAAGTTATCTAAAAATGACAAAAAATGTCTTTAAAAAGATATTTGCCCTTAATTTCAGTAGGTTAATAAGATGATCTGCCAGTGGGATGAACGTTTCTGCATTTGAAATAAGATAATAAGGTATTATGTACTTTAAATCAGGTAATGGAGTAGCTATTTCCTTTTTTTCAAATATTAATTATCTTATTCTATTGCCAAGTTTTCTTACCTGCTCAAATCAAGGGAAAGTTTTTTTTTATCCCAGAAAAAAAATGCTTTAAATTTTGCAGTTTGAGATCTCCTTCCAATAAGGACTTATAAGGAATAATCCAATAAATGTCTGCTTTACAACAGATCGGACTTCAGCTGCTTTACACTTTACTAAAAACCTCCCTGATGCTTGCAGGGGGTCATAACAAAGTAGCCAGAAGAATTACGCCCTGTGCAAAAATTAAAAACCATTTCCTGAGGTTCCCAAAGCAGACAGTCGTCTCTGAGATTTGTGATCCCAAGTACAAAGAACAGATCTGGAGACAAAGGTCCGGCCTGCACTGGATACTGACCATAATTTGTATAGAGAAAAGTGACACAGCACTCAAATCAACCAAATAAAATACTTCAAGGTTATGGTTAGAAAGAAGAGTTTCGCAGACACATAAAAACAAATGTGAACTTGACTACAACATTCCCAAGGTGCTGAAAATCTGGTCTACGGCTCCACAGCCAGGATGAAGGCCACTCAGCTCCTACAGAATCCAAACTAAACACCATCTCATGGAGTTCGCTTCCTAAGACTCCAGAGTGAGTTTTCAAAATGAGCCTAAGCAGTGTGATTATAACCTGAAAGCAACAAATATCTTTTTTTTCACAATATTAGAAATCAGAAGCTTGAACGTTTTTTTTTATGCTTTGCTTCTATGGTTTTCAGAGGCTGTTTCATGTGCACAACACGTCTTCACATGACACAGGGCAGAAACAACAGATGACCTGTTAAAAATGCTGACAAAACAGTCATTACCTGAAGTTATTGCAGCATCACCATTGTTTAGCAAACTTTGTTGCTTATGAATTCATATTTATTAACTTTACTTAAAAAACACGATGAAAACTAAAGACTTTGACTGTTTTTTGTTTTATGTGAACGAAAGCAACAAGAAGAAATTAAAACCAGAAAGAAACCTCATTTTAGAAATGTCTTCTTCCACACAAAAAGTATGCTGACACTGGAAACAGTTGAGTGTCCAGTAATCTATGGAGGGAATTATGTTGCATTATTGTTGTAAGCAAATAACACATGTTGTAAAATCCAACTTGAAAAAAATCTATCAAAGAATAAAACCCTTAAAATCGTTTTTAAAAATTGGTTAAGTGAAGTTATCATTAAATAACTAATAATTACTGTGTACAAGATAACTTGAAAAGTTATCAACGGATTTTAATGACATTTTTATCAAAGGTGCACATCAGTCCAAAGAAAATCCCATTACAATTCTGGTGATGATCCACATCATAATCCAGATGTGGGATTTTTTTAAAGGATTCTTTGATATTATCTGGAAAAACAAGCAGTTTCTCCCCTAAGACTCAAAAGATTCCAGAGGTATTATACTGAAGACAAAAACACAGGAAAGGTGATAAGACAAAACAGAGTGAATAAAGAGAGCCAGCGCAGAACAAACACTAGAGGCTGCAGACACGACTTTAAGGAAATTGCAACCAAAAGTGCACCTCATGCTAAGGAACAATTCATTAAAATTTGGTCATGATCCAAATCATGTGTGAACTTTAGCTATAGATGTGAATCACAATATGGAGCAAACTTTGCTGCTTGGATGAGGTCTGTGCTCCCTGGAAAAAGAACAAAAGAAAAAGAAACATAAGCTGCAGCAAACGTGGAATGCATGAGTAGATGGCGACAGTTCTTCAAAGGTTTATGTCAGAAATTATTTTAGAGTTGGGGATCATAGTACAGAAAGGAGGATCAATGCAAACATCAAGTGCACTTGCAAAAAAAAAAACAAACAAAAAAAACATACACACATGCTTTCTAATTGCTTATAGGTTAATCTGCAAGAATATTCAACATCGTTTCTGTGGGACACTCGCTAAGATGCAATAATTGAGTTGGAGTGGCTGTAAGCACCATTTCCATTGGGGCCAATAAAGATGTAACAGGACCAGCTGTGGACACTGACAAAAAGCTACTGTTGGGATCCGGAGCCTGCCGCTCCATCTTTCCTCCAGCAGAGTGCGCCGTGGGTCTCCTGGGCTGGAGCCCT
>JAUZNJ010041407.1:0-10044 GCA_034780135.1 Jordanella pulchra | reverse complement strand
TCCCTTGAAAAAGAGGAGGCTATGCATTACAGAGCTATGATTCCTAAACCCTTTCTCCGATTTGGATGTGGAAACTCATATTGCAGCTGGGAGTGTGCACCTTCAGCCCATATTATATATAAAATTGTATTACTGAACATGTTTTTGTAAACAGCTAAAATAACAAAACTTGTGTCACTGTCCAAATATTTCTGGCCCTAACTGTATGATGTTGCTACAATGTATACATACCAGGCTAGAAACTGCATGCTTTACTCAAATGCAGAATCATACCTTCCAAAAGTTCCTCAGTCTATTAACTGGACATCATTATTTCAGTCTTGGAGTAAATCTATAGGTAAACCAGCGAAGGACATAAATCGCATAAAAGGATACATCTGCATCTTTTTAATCTAACGGCCTAATATTAAATTTCATAAATAATAGCTGTTTAGGGTAATTTAGGTTGAGTAGAGTTAGGTAGTATGTTCAGAGTCAATTTTCAAGACCTATTTATCCCCGAGCTCTTCCTGGCTGATGTACTGAGATGTTTAAATATGAAGTAGAATAATGATTCGCATTGATTGAACTTCAGCAACTATAAGTAATTATAATAAATAATTTATTATTAACTAACTTTCAAAAAACTTAAACTATTTTCTTTTGGTTTAGAAAAAAGGAGATAACTCGTGGAGAATCTAGAGAATAGTCAAGAAAACATTTTGAGAATAGTTCAGCTTCCCAGTTAAAGTACATGAGCAAGTATTAGTAATAATATTTGATTCTTTTTACTGACTAGCATCTTTTTAAGTCGCTCACTAAAGTTACTTGAGTTTTTGAGTCACTGAGTCGGTAACCCACAATATTGCAAATTTAACATTATTTAATTTCGCTCCAAAAAACATAATATATCACCATACTTTTATTCAGTTCTTAAGGTATTTTATTCATATTTGGGCAAAAAATGTTTTGTAATGAATCATGCAAACATTACTGATTTACTCATTAAAGTTGTAGTTTATTACCAGAATAGCCTATAGAAGAAGTTTCACATTTATTAGCCCAATGAGTACTGGAATAGCGTCTTTACTTGTCACTCAGAATACAGAAGCAAACTTTCAGGTAAGGGGCTGGATCTTCTGCTTGAATAGAGCACAAGCAGAGTGCTGCTGCCATCAGCTTGTAAATGCTGAGCTGACTCAGTGATTTGTTTGTTTTGTAAGTGGAGCCAGGCTGTGGAGGGAAGCTGAGTGATTTATTTGAAGTGTTTTATTTAAAAGGTGCTTTTCAAATGAAATTCATTATTAAAACCAGTAATTTAAAATGGGCAAAACGACCAATCTTATGAAAAAAGATTGAAAGAACAATTTTCAAAGGGAAACATATTATTTTATTTATTTTTTTTGCCTGCGACAAAAAAAATAAATAAAAATTCCTGTCATCATTCTCAGTGCTAGATGTTGATAGTAAACCTGCTCCCACCACTGTGGCCACCACATCTGTCTGGTCATGCACATCTGTCATGGAAAAATGCATTTGCGAACAGGCTCACTTGCTCAATACCTGCTGATGATTTAAAAAACACCAGTCCATTGTAAAGTTTGGCATGTTTCTATCAATAAACAACAGCATCATTCTATGCACTTCTTATGGAATCTTCTTTAAATGACTGATGTTGTGTATCAAAGTCAAAAGTAATTAGAAATAAAAAAAAAATCAAAGTATAAAATATTGTATGCAGTGTAAAAAGAAATGTTTGTTTTTGCTGTAGTCAGAAAGCTCTAAGTTCAACTTAAAGCTAATGTTGTAATTTTAACCTGTTAAAATCCAAAATGAGTTCAGAAAATTAACTGCAGGCATTCCATCTCAGCTAAAAAGGGAATTCATTTTAAGTGTTATGTTTAATGAGCTATATTAGAAAACACATCTTCATAATAAGAATTAATATGCATTCACACAATTCCTCAAATTAAATATACATCATTAGTCAAATTTTTCATACATCTCTGACCTAAGTTCCACTTCTTCAAAGGTCTACAGGATCTCTTTGACCATTTTTCAGTCTTCCATATATATTGCTTATATCTACTTAACCCGGGGTGGAGAAGGCTGGATCATTATTTTTTGATGCACTTTATTGTGTAATTCAACGTTGCAGTCACATCTCATTTCAGTTTAAGCTATGTTGTCCTATCTGCCTCTACGCCTCCCTAGCAGAGGCCAGTGTGCTTCACTGGTATATTTAGCTATGGGTTAAAAAATCCTGATGACTTTCAAATGAAGACTTCTGGATTCCATTTCTGAGAATCCGATTAAAAAAGTGAACAAAATAAATCAAGTAGTTTCATTCACATTTCATACACACCCATTAAATTCTTATATTTTGAATAGAACTTGTTTTTCAATTTGTGCAGAGTTACAGTAACTCTCCTACAATGATTTGAGCTTGATTTACACTTTCAGTTATTTTTCTGATGCACAGCCAGTCGGGCATGTGCCCACTAAACAATGAATGATAGTCTGAAAGTTATTCAAATAAAGAACATATTTGCCAGCCCCATTGGAGTATGCATTAAAGTTATTGCATAATAGTAGGAATGTAATGACTCAGGTCTTATTTCATAACTAACTTTTATAATTTCCAGAGGAATATCTATTCTTAAAAGCTGCAGTCGCCATGGTGAATGGTGTTATCTACATTCTGTTGATGAGTGCTTCCTCCATATATGCTTTTGCGTCTCAATCTCTATGTCTGTTACCGTAGTAACTTTCCCCCTAGAGTTAACCAGTTAAGAAGCAGGTTTTACTATGTCTCTGCCCTCCTTAAAGCTGATCACACCATTTAATTTCCTGATTCAGTCAGGTGAGTTCTGTCGTAGTTCTGTAAAAACAATAAAGAAATCAATCAGTACGTCCCTCAGACAGTATTAGATGTTAAAAACACAACATGGTTTGCCCTTTTCATGAGGATACAATCGATGAAGAAGGGACATTAATTCATAGAGAATGGAACATTTTTCAGAGAGGGCTCTCAGACGAAGTATAGATGTCCTTTTACATTTAAAAAGTTGTCCTTCTGTCTCACCTCACATTTTTTTTCCATAGATCCACAACCTTATCCATTCTCACATTTGCAACATTACACAGACTTCTTCAACAGATATTTAACAGAAGCTGATATCAGTGAGAGAACATTGATGTGTGGGATAACAGCATTATAGAAAACAACTGCACGGACAAACACTTAGTATTTACTGTGTAATGTAAGACAGAAATAAAATGAGGAGGAACCAATGAGATGTTGGACAGGTTCTACCTTTTTAAACAATGTTTCTATACTTAATCTTCACCTGCTGACAGGTGTGCTTCTCTCCTATGGGATTGCACCTAAATAGAATAAATTAATACACTACCATTCAAGCAGTGAACTAGTTTTGCACTGAAATGTTATGGTAATTGCAACAAGATTGTGGCAGACAGATTTGAATAATGATTTGACTGAATGTGTATTTCTGATATTTGAAATACATTTCTTCCTAGTCAAAATGTACATTTCAGACATTGAAAATAGCATTGTTCTTATCTAAAATGAACATCCTAATTGTCTAAGAAGGAATTTCGTATATCCATAATCCTATTCTTACGAGTTATATATTTTTTTTTATTTTAACCAGGAAGAAATGTATTTTAGATGTCAGATATACATATTCAGTCAAGCTGCCACTTAAAATGTGCCAAGAGAACCCAATAAACGTTTTTAGTCCCCTAGAGGGAGAAAATTGTTTGCCACCAACCATCATCACATACATTCAGAATAAAAGACAAAAAAAGCCACATAAAGGAGCATGAGAAAATTACGGCAACAACTACAAGTGTTTTATAAAAAAGAAAAATAGGACAGTGTTTAAACATTTCTAGGTATCTGAAACTTAATTCTAAGTACTGTTGTAAAATGTTGTGTTTTTTGCATTCTGAAATTCTTTTTCTGCTGGCATCTATTATTACAGTTCTGCCTAGTTATATAATTTGACCAGGAAGTATCTTGTATAAACAATTAACAAATACAAAAAACAGAGAGGAGAGCGCTTTTAATATGCATCAAAATGGCTTGCCATAACAGACTTCATCAAAACTTGCACATTAACTTGAGCAGCGATCTTCTCCTATGCCACCTCCTTCTCCTTTTCAGCTGTAGTTCTTTCTTTTAAATCCAATCCAATATCAAATATATATTTTTTAATTCTGCATTAAAATAGCTACCTCCAGTAGCTAGTCATCAAAATTACCAAGTTACTTCTCAGTCTCTGTTAATCATTCTTTAATGATTGCCTGGTGAGGTGTGGTATTGGAGGAGTGAGAAAACACAAATATAAAACACAACAAACAGGTGCAAAATAAACAAAGAATAACCTCAGTCTTTAAGGGGATCTGAACATTATATATAATATATTAGTTTTGCGCTTTTAATTAGAAGTAAGGATCAAAATTAAGAAGTAAAAAACACTTTCGAACTCGTTAAGTTGAATAACTGAGACAAATTATTTTATGGATGATGTTCTAATTTATTTGAAAGCTTCAGTAAAATTGCAAATTTTGTTTAAGATAAATTATTTTCCATATCTAATCTGCTAGACAGGTTATGTAGGTTTGACTTCAAGTAATGGTTTTTGACAGTTAGAGGCTCAGACAATTGTAAATACACAGACAGTGTGTATCAAATTCTTTAAACCAGAATTAAAAACTAGTGTGGATATGTTTTATGCAGAGCTATCTCTACATCATATCTAAGAAGGGCACAAAAAACAGGCACACTCTGTTAAGGTTCAGATTGCATCACTTATGCTGACTTTATAGCACTAAGTTGATTAAATTGATATAAATTAATACTTATGTGTGCCCCTTTTTCTTCTACTTGTTACTCATTTTGTAAATACTTTTATTCCCCCTTTCCCTCTTCTCCCCTTTCAGTAGATGTCACTACAGTTCCACAACGGGCCTGTGACACAGACGGGTTTCATTGCATCATGGAACTCAGACACCCTCAGGTGACGATAGCAGTGACGAAAGTGACCGAATGGGAGGGGGGAAGGTGATATAACGAGGGAAGAAAGAGCAGCGATAAAAAGAGAGGGAAAGGTGGAGTGATGGAGACGCTTTAACTTGGCTTAACAGGTAGGTCCTTGCAGGAGCTGTGAGTGTTTTCCAATCTATTAGTCTGTTGATAATCTTCCAATACAAAAATATATACTTAAAGAAGGAAAAGCATATAGCCCAGAATTTAAAAGCCAAAACTGTAACAGTTGTTTACTTACTAACACACACTTTTGCAAACATCCTGGTGATGTAATTAACTGTCATGGCCCAATCTCCTATCAGTTGGTAATGAACAGATAAACTGTTGTGGCATCAGGGGAAATGTGAGGAAAGATAGGGGTGTTGTTGACTTGCCTCTGTCAAACAGATGGTAATCTGTCAGCTCTCCAGTTTTCCAGCTCATCCGCTGATTGGAGCTCACTGTAATTACATTATTCAGTATGGGGAATGGAAAATATCGCCCCCATCAAGTGACATTTCAAGTAATATTTTATTTCGCCCTCAAGGGGGGACGTTACTGTTGTTAAGCAGGCTGGATATTTAGCTAAATACTGGCACTATTTGGACTGTTTGTTCTTAAAATTGTTACAAGCTAAACAGCAGGTCCCAAGTATGCTGGTCTTTGCTTTTGGTTTAAAATATCTGATCACTGTAAATATCTGATCTGAAGCCACTTTTATCTGTTGTATAAAAGTAGCTTCAAAAGTATTCATACCGTTTACAGTTTTAATGTTTTGCTTTCCTTAAAGAAAATCTTTCTCAGTTGCTCTATGTTGGGTGATTTTTACTGTAAAAAGTGAGCAAGCCATTTTAACCCATTCAAATACCTAACCTTAAGCCCCTTGAATGTTTACAGTATGTAAACAATAAGTTCACTTGCATTTTCTTGCTATGTGGGACAATGCCAGCACAAACATGCAGGCTGACATAGATTTGCTCCAGAATATCCCTTTATTTAGTAATATTCATCCTTCCTAATTGAAACCAGTTTCCATATCCTGCAGATAAAGAACATGCCCACAACCTGATCCTGTAAATTTTTGTTCCATCTACCCCGACCGATCTTCATGCATTTTGGGAGTTGCCCATAATTTTATTTACCTCCAAATATGCAGTGATCTGTTATTTTAAAACTAAGTAACTAATGGCTTTTATTTGGCTACTCCTTCAAGCATAGTGCTACTGAATATTATTTTAGTTATATGAACAGATACTTCAATCTCCACTGTGGAACTCTCCATTTCCCTCTAAACTGGTTTACTGATACCCTCCGTGGACATTCTGTGAGCTTTTTGTGGGGAGCCTCTTGGCAGGTTTGTTCTGGGAACATGTGATTTTTTTATTTTATTTTGCTGCTCCAAGGAATATCATGCTTCTTGCTTAGTGGCGGTAGAGCATCTAGGGCAGGGGTGTCAAACTGATTCCAGAAAGAGCCATGTGGCTGCTGGTTTTCTGTCCAACCAAGCAGTAGCACACCAGACTCCATTCATCTCATCAAGTGTGTTCAGTCTTAACCTGGTAACTTGATGAGATGACGTCTTGGCCAGTTTGGCCAGTTTGCCCCCCATGCTCTAGGGCTTTTAACGAAACATGTATGCTCAAAACTAAAATGCTTTGATTTATTTGTTATTGTTTTTTTAATGAGAATAACCAACAACAAAATGTCCTAAATATAAACCTAATGTTTATGTCTGCAAAGATGTACAACAAGCAGATGAATGGCAGTTAGCTTGGCAAGATGGTCAAATGTAGTGAGAACCATGTGTTGACTTCAATGGACTACCTTGTTTTTTCAAAGGGGCAGCATAAATGGCAGAATTATTTGTTCTAAGAGAGGAATGTTATATACTTTCTAAAGGCGATCAGGCCAGAAAAAGCTTCTGATTCTTAGCACAATCACACAAGCACAAATATTCTCATCTTGCTTTATGTAGTGAGAACCATGTGTCGACTCCAATGGCCTTTCTTGGATTTTCAAACATTTTCAAGTTTTTCTATGCCACAAAAAGGGTTGAAAACAACCATAAACCTACACATTGCATTTACCTAAAATCAATACTACTAAACCTACCACAAAAAAAGACATTGAGGAAAAGCAATATTTTCCCACTTTGGTACAAATGGTCCTCGACTGATGATTGATTCATGGTGAAACTCAAAAAATGATCCTAACTCTAATGCCAACAAAGAAGCATATACCCACACATACATAGAGGTACACTTATTCAATGTTTTGTCATCCAAATGTATCTGTTTTCTGAAGTGGCTGAGATTTTTTGTTTGTAATGGTTTTGGGAAGCCAGAGAACTTTATATGAAATGACAAAAATAGAGGTGTCAGCTTTTCATTGCGGGTATTTCGTTGACAAAATTTAAATATTGGCCTTTTACTTCACATTTCTTTATAAGTTTTTCTCCCATAGGTCCACATGAATGCTCTGGACAACTGCACAAAACAGTTAATAGAACTGCTACATAAAAATGCACTGCTCTTTCTCTAACATTTACAATGGCTGCCCTTGGAACAAAACAAATCTAATTGGATTCATTTTTTGTATTGTTGTCTATGAAGTAGATTTATTTTCAGTGACATTAACCAAATACCATTAAATCATCTTCAAAGTAAAGGTTCTACCAGTGAAATAAAATCCCATTTGTAAACAGCATAGCTGGTAAAGGTAGGTTGGACATTTATGCATTGTTTGTGTCCAAACAAGGAATGGTTTTTGAGCACTTCTGAATCTTGTGGTGAGTGTGTGTGCTTTCTAATTACTCTTGTGTGTCCACAGTTCAACAGCAGACAAGTGGAGGAGAGCATTAAACATCCTCTTCTTCCACTAATCAGGGATTAGACAGTGTTTAAGAGCATAAGAGAAAACCATAAAACAAATGAGGGTATAAAAGACAGCTAAAAACGCCTTTGAGAAAATAAAAATGAATGTCTTACTCTTGTTCTGGTGTTAGGCTTGTCTCAGTGGGTCTGAACCACTTACCATTTAATTTCCAAGAATTTCTCTGTCATTCATCCTTTTCTTAGCTGTCAGTTACTATTGTTGGATGTTTTGTTCTCTTTACAGGACTCAGAATAATAATGAATAATTAATTTTGCACTTTTTAAACACCAGAATTAGATTAGAGGAAAGGCAACTTCTACTTTGAATTCAACCGTATTTTATAGGGCATGCAGGTGGCGCAGTGGTTAGCACTCACGAACTACGTACAGAGGCCTTAGTGGTCCTTTACCGCATGTCAAAAACCAGACACAATTGCTGTAAAAACTAAAAAAAGAACAGTGTTTTACAACAGTTGTAAATTTTAAAGTAAACTTTTATGCTGATTGCTTTGATCTTCTATGTGGTGTCAAAGAGTATTATTAAAAGTACATACGAAAATAAATGTATGCTAAAATATAGTCAATTGTTCCATTTGTTAACCTATTTCACATAAAAAAGTTTATTTTAAAGCCTACATATTTTAAATTTATTATTTCATTTTGTACTTATATATATGTGTTGGTATATGCTTCTTTGTTGGTATTAGAGTTAGGACCATTTTTCGAGTTTCACCATGAATCAATCATCAATCGAGGACCATTTGTACCAAAGTGGGGAAATATTGCTTGGCCAAACTTTCTTTTTTGTGGTAGGTTCAGTAGTAGGGTGTGAATTGATTTTAGGTAAACGCAATGTATAGGTTTATGGTTATTTTCAACTCTTTTGTGGCATTCAAAAACTTGAAAATGTTTGAAAATCCATGAAAGGCCATTGGAGTCGACACATGGTTCTCACTACATAAAGCAAGATGAGAATATCTGTGCTTGTGTGATTGTGCTAAGAATCAGAAGCTTTTTCTGGTCTGATCGCCTTTATGAAGTATATAACATTCCTTTCTTAGAACAAATAATTCTGCCATTTATGCTGCCCCTTTCATACTGCTGTTAAAGTATTTTTTGATAACATGTTAACATAGCAAAATAGCGAGTAGTTAAATTTTATTCACCTAAATAAGAAATTTTCTTTTAGATATGATTGCTATAACGAAACAAAGCGAAAGAAAGATATGCAGGAAAAGAAGACATACAGAAAGAAGGAAGACAGTCTTCGTAGGGATGTAGAAATGATTAATGTGAAGCTGTCAAAGAGGTGGAGAGGGGAAACCACAACGATGAGGGAAGAGTCATGGCCAGGTGCAGAGAAAAGGATATGGCAGAGAGAGGGAGAAGCAGAGATGATGGCATAACAGCATGAAAAGGTTCCTGGACTGACTGCAGACAGTGAGGAGGAGCAATTGTGCGGGGTTTTAGCCATCAAAGTATGAAAAAGATTTGGGGAAATACATATTATAAGTAGTGGGAAAATTGAGAAAAAAAAGGACTGAGTAATTTAGACAGGGGAAGATGTAAAATACAAAATAATTAAGCTGATAGTTTTGGGAAAGAAAAGAACATAAAAAGGGCATTGTAGAAACAGCTAAGGATGCAAGAAAACAACAAAAAAACTGCAAATGTAAAGAGAGACACCTAAGACACGACTTTTGAATTGTCAATGGATGCTAACCAGTAGTGTTTGTACAAACTGTACAAAAGAGAGAGAGAGACCAACTGTATGATCAATTTAGATGTGTTGGTTGCAAAAAGTGCCAAATCTGGTATTAGAGATTGCCATAAATCATATTGCTGTGGGAACCAGTATAAACAGTGGTCTTTGCTTGCACTTATTGACCTACATCACCTCTTCACTCTGCTCTAACCACTCTGCTCTAAACCTCACCCTCATCTGTTGGTTGGAAGGCCTGTTGGGGGGGGATGGGGTTCAGGTGGTGTATGTGTTTAAAGTAAAAAGAAACAATTTGATGATAGGAGGGTAATCAATCAATCAATCAATCAATCAATCAAGCAAGCAATCAAGGCAGTTCTGTTTGTTTAGTCTAAATTCAACAGCTGATGGATTTTCTATAAGGGATTAATCCATTA
>JAUZNJ010041406.1:0-10044 GCA_034780135.1 Jordanella pulchra | reverse complement strand
ATATACTGGTCTGACCGTAAGATAAAATCTACAAAAAATGTTAGGGCACAAAGTAACCTATATTAAAACCATTTGAAGATTACCATGCACAAAACATTTTCAATCCTCTTGGAATCAGACGTGAGAGGAATACATTTAATGACACAAAGGGTGAAAAAAGGAGAAATAATAAAGAAGTTGATTCAAGGACAAAATGGTGCTTAGTTTAATAGATATTGAGGGCACCATGGCCTTAGTGTAATTGAGATTTATTGTAACAACGCCAATGTCATTGTGGTTATTGGATGTGAGCTTGGATGTGTATCTTTACATGTGTGTTTGTCTGTGTGTTTCCCATCTTTTCATATAAATTCAATTCACACTGTCGCACATCCCCTAGATGTCTGAAGAAGGCATTTCTCAAAGTGGGTTGCTGTGGAGATTAGTGAAAATTGAGGGTACCACTTTGCAGTGCTTCTGGTATTTGTGTGTCTGGCTTTTTCTGGGACAGTTTTTATTTGCCCTGATTCTTTGAGTTGCTCAGGTCTATCACAGTCTCAATGCTATTAGCCCTTTGCCCTTTTGAAAAGGTGAAGTTAGAACAAAACTCTGTTATGCTGACAGGAAGTTTGTACTCTGAACATCTTTTCCTTTAACTAGATAGTATTGACTTCCAAAGAGCCCTGAAGTTTGGTTTACTATAGATAAGTCAAAGGAAAAGATGTTCTGACTTAATATGACTCTTGGGTCCAGAGTTTCCACACCTAAGAATTGATTAGCATTACTAATAAAAAAAATTGCAAAAAGCATTTATAAGTCAATGTAAAAGCAAAACAATAATTGCCTTTTAATGGGGTTTTAACCCATGAGAGCATTGGCTATATGCCTAGAACAGATTAATATGTAGTCTTGTCTTACCTCGCCTTGTCTTGCCTTAAGTAACAGAGTAACATGGAGTCCATTACCCCCAGATCAAATTGTTTGTTGTGGTTGGTTCTCACATAAGTGAAGCCCCTTCTTTTACTTGTTTCTCATATTTTCTGCTTGGCTTGTGACAGAAGACAAAGTAGTTTTCCGAATGTATGGATCTCTTTCAACAATGACTTTCTTACAGCTCCTTGCCAAATATGTAGACTGGATGTGAAGCATTCTAAAGGACATATTTTCTGACCTGAGCTGTTCTCTTTAAATACTTGGATAACAGCACAATGATCTGCTAGAGCAATACAGCTTCTGACCTGTGCTTTAAATCTTTCTATGAATTCATCCCTGTCCATAGTGGTGTGTCCCCTGGTCTATGTGCTATTCATTTTCGTTTTTTAGATTGCATTCATGATATTTGTAATTCACTGTTATTCTCTGAAAACAACTCTAAAGCCATAACAGAACTGTTGTATATACGTATATACAGTAAATAAATTACACACTCTGGACTCTGGTGACTTCTAAAGCCAATGTGATGTTATGAGGCAATAATGTAAAATGCAAGACTTAATATGTTTATAGAGCTATGTTTTTGTTTGTATCTCTGTTCATAGGAGATATTTTTTCAAGGCTTTTCATTAAAAAAAAAACAACAAAAAAACAAAATGCGTTAGTTCTCTTATGGTGTTGAGATCCTCGACTGGGAACAGACAGCTTGTGCATCTAATTACCAGGTACAGAATCAGAGTCATACAATGTGCTTGGTGTGAAAAACGCAGGGTGAGAGAGTATAAAAAATATGGCCTCTGGTCGTGAAAAAAGCAAGTTGACAGTCAGTTAAATTCAGCAAAATCAGTGGAATTTTAGCGCCCTGTTTGTTACAGTAAAAGTATAAGAGATAAAGTTTTTATCAGTCAAAATTTATGATTCTTGCTGTACTGTCAAACCGACATTATTTTGCCTATAAAGAGGTGCCATGATAGACTTCAGTTATTTGTTTAAAATGGTAATATGATTGTAGAAACTCCAAGACCTTCCTTGTTGGTTATGAGATAAAGATACAGTCCTGTATTGCTACAATGTATTGATAAGAAAAGTCCACTGAGTTCAGATATGCATCTTAGGTGATTTATACTACTACTACAAAAACCATGGCTCCACTCCCCTCTCTCTGACTGGGTGCACTTAGATACGTATATTTAGAGTAGTTAGTAGTCACCACCTGTGTCATCACATTTGTCACCACAGCTTCCATACCTCACATGATAGAAACACACACACGCACCTTACATTATGGCTCCTACAGTGATTATATTCTATGTTATATGTAATGGAAATAAATACTAATATACAATAAACTATTAGCCAAATGGTATTCATAAACAGAAAGTTTGGTTTGGCTAATGCACTGAATAAAACGTTTAGCCAAATCCATGTGATGTTAATATCAGGTCGAGGAGTAAAACTATGAAAAGGAGAATCATGAAATGTTTGGAAATTTTTTCAAAAAAATCTGTGTACTGTAAGAACATTTACAAGTGACTGTGTTGAGCTTTTTATTTTTATTATTATGTTTTTTAATTGTATTTTATCTTTTAGAAAGTCCAGGGTAAACAATATGCAATCTTTGGAAATACAAAGCTTCCATGCATAATATGTAAATATTACAAAAATACTGATTCCATTGGCAGATCATCCTATCTTTTTATTTATTTTTAGATTACTTTTTGCAGTGTCACTTTGGCTGATTCCAATTTTTCTTTCTGTTGTTAGTTTTGGATTGGATCTCGCACTGCTCACCCTTGTTTGATGGTCCTCTTTAAGCATAAATACATTTTGTCTTCTTTTTTTGTCTTCTTCTCAGTCACATACTTGTGTTATCTTTTAGTTATCATGGTATAAAGTGCCACATTTAAAGTAATACACTAACTTTATTTTGTTTGTTTGTGTTAAGTCTATTAGAATAATTTCTTAGCTATAGGCCTACAGTAGTTGCTGCAGCCTTTAAGCCTGTTTTACATTCAGCTCCTTTATTCATTCAGCATCGACACCAAATTCTTGCTTTTTCTCTAAATGGCAGATTCCTTCATTTGTGGTAGATTTTGATCTCACTTGTGTTATACAAGGTAACCTCTGCTTTTAAAACGTGACATCTCTGTCATCTAGAAACATGTAGAAATCCCACGGCATCTTGTCTGAAGCTGAAATAAGTATGAAAATATTCCACACAATATGAGCAGACTTGTAATATCCACATTTACAGTAAACGTGTTTGTTCTCTGTTCATAAGGGCAGAGATTCCTCCAAAGGCCAATGTTGAATTATTTATCAAGGCAACACCTTTGAGAGATGCTAATGATTGTGGATTAAGATAGACAGATGGAAAATGAGTTTGATAACTGATAGATTGGAGAAGATGTTTTTTTAAAGAAGTATTATACGCACACACTCCCTTAGGTACTACATGTGGTTGTGTTAAAGCATATCATACAGCTTCAAGATCATATAGGAACAGCAATAGATTAGGCGAAAAGTATATTAATTTATACTTATTAATCTACTTTCAGTTCTTTTTCATCTAGGTGCTCCTCATTCTGCATAATTGTTGTCACAAAATGATTTCAAGTAACTAAAGGAAAAAGATGGAGTTAATACATTGGTGATCACTTTATAGTTTTTAAGTTTTAGATAGTTTATCAAAAAAAAAAAGAAAATATAAACTCCATAAAACACCATGTTCCTTGTTTACAGTGTGGGTATCTCCGGATGCATGCAGATCTTTATTTACACATCTGAAATCTTGTGATTTAAACATTCAAAATATACAATTAACTAGACTATTTTTTTCATAAAAAATAAAATAAAAGCATGCCTAATCTTCCTAAAAATTACTTTAAAGCTCTAGTTGTGTATTTTATACACCGCGCAGGTATGATATGTACTGTAACCAGATACATTTCTAGCATACACAAAATGTTTTTACAATTCTGTAGTATTGTCTCTTGTTTAATTAGCAATCTGCATTAATTGTCTCAGTATCATCTGATATTAATTTTTCTTCAAATTAAATCTTATTGATTCAAATTAGGTTATCACTTAAAACCATATGTTAGCATATCTGTGAAGGCTCTCTGTCATCCAGGTCATGCTCAACCTTGGAAAGTTCAATTTCGCAAAAGATTCACCTCACACCTGCCTTCAGAAACCCCCTAATGACCATCACCAGGTGACCTCTATCAGCCATTACTTGGCCATAACTCCCCAAAGACTGTAAAAGTGTTAAAACCTTATGTCAATAAAGACTAATCTGTCCACAAGACTTACTCAGAATTTTGGGGGATTATTTTACCTTGATTATTGAGATGGAGATCCTATTTGTTTAGAGTTGCTTTTGAATGTTTTATTTAAACTATTAATCAAAACATCATTGGAGATATCCATCTTTTCTTTACCTGTTTCAGTTATACCATTGCAATGTACTTTCCTTATTTTTTTTTTTATTTATTTTTTTTGTGCATGAATTGTTTTTCTACCAAATTGCACTATACAAACAAACATGCCTTTCCTTGGCTTATCTGAGGGAAATACTAATGGAGACTGTTTCTGCAATTCAATTGATGTTATTTATAAAACCTCAGTCAACAACTCAAATTACATCATACTTTACAAAAAAACATTAATGTAATATACACAAATACAAAAGTCATACAGACAAATTGTATGATTCAAATTGGTGAAAAGTTCTTTGTCTATGGAAATTAAGGACAATTTCATCAAGTCGTTGACTTTGCAGCAACTACTTATTCTAATAATCATTTATCAGGATGAAACCTACAGCAGAGCCAAACTCAGTGTTAGCAGCCATCTGTCACAACTGACTGGGAGTTTGAGAAGACAGAGTATACAGAAAAACAACACAGGAGCACTAATCCAGGACTACCTGCTATAGTAAAGAAAAAAAATCAAAACAGAACAGATAGTTAAATGAAGCAGTAGCTCCTTCCATGGCATTATTTACGAGAGAGATACAGATAAGCTCTGGGCCATTTTTTCAAGTCTCTGGAATAACAGACAGCCCATACATTTAGCTACAGCAATGACTCATTCACTGCTTTGTCTTGGAGAAAAGGATTGATAAACACAGAACGATAGAGAAAAGAGATTCCCTGAGAAGAATGTTGAGTTGCAAAAAGTTTACTTTGCTCGTGTGACCTTTTACTTAAGGAAGTTGACATTTATTCCAAACATTTAAAGTTCCATAAGTTTTTCTGCAGATGCATTTCATTTCATTTTGGCTAATTAGTTACTGGTTGTTGCTCTAAAGAACAAAACATGGCAAGAAATTAGATGAAGCAGAGGCGGGACAGCTAAATAAGAACCATCTGAAAGCTCTTCTGTAGCTTTCGGCAAAGACAGGCTGACCCACTTAATGATGAATGTGCTGCTTTAAAGAGGATGTATGCTTAGGCTGGGTAGCCCACCAAGGAGCTCCAGCCTAGAAGTAAACGCGTGTTTGTGGGAATGTTGGGTTCATAATGACCTACTACATCCGTCTTTTCTCTTTTTGGGGGGTTGTTGGGTAGAAACAAGGCGGGTGGTAGGCAGCATAGTGACGTAGGTCACTTGGGTCTCGTAGCTTTTGGTCCTTAAAGGTGGATTACCTGGCAATTCCCTTTGACACTAAGGCTGGAATAATAACAGCAGCTAGTCACGTTTGTCTTTAAATTCCTATTTATTTAATGTTTTAACTTAACAGTTGAACTTATTATAATAATATAACTAGAATATAAAGCACAGATTGACTGTGGCAACAGAGATGGATCAAGACATGCCCCTATACATTTTGTGAAGATATAGAACCCCCTTCATTGCTATTTTTTTCAGGACTACAACAAAGAATGGGTTTTGTGATAAACAAACCTTCATAACAACCATCAGAAGCAATAATAATAATATAACATTAAAATAATAATTTAATATCATAAAGGCAAGCATTTGGAGGGCTTTAATCAATAAACCTTACATCTCCTTTACTATTTCGGTGAATGAATTGTCTTTGTGAAGTGCCTTGAGATGACATATGTTGTGATTTGGCGCTATATAAATAAAAAGAATTGAAATTGAATTTAAATTTAAATTGTTAACACATACACCATGACATCGTCATTCAGTTTTTTTTAGAAAAAAACAAACAAAAAAAGAAGTGCTTCCTTTTTTTCTATCCAAACATGGTTGATGGCTGGAAACCAGGAAATACCCTGCTTTTCCTGCTGCAGCATAATTCCATGACTCTCATGGGGATTTTCTATATATATATTATGCATAGATATTGCCTGCTGCTTGGCATCTTCACTTTTATATCATGACAAACATGCTGGGGACTCTCTAGAAAACTCTCACTGTGTCTAACTCAGGCTGAAAAGTAAATGCTAGATATTGGTTTACTGTGTTTCCAGCAAGTGAAACAGAAAGGATACCCTAATAAACACCAAGCGTGGATGAGGGTGTGTCTGTCTGTCATGTATTTTACCAAACTTGTGGCAGCACACAGGGAGGCTATATGTAAGTGCTTGAGATTTATTCATAGCCTTTTCCTTATCTAACATACAGAAAAGTCTATCGGGTGAGATTAAGTACAAAGTGTCTTGACCAGCTGAATTTTTTTCAGTCATCCTCGTCCCTGCTCACCGGTTTTCCCACATCTCTCCTCTGTTGCTGGGGTTACAGTGGGCCCTGACATGGTTCCTGGCCAGACAGTCTTTGTTGTACAGATGGTCCTGTCCTCTTTCACTCATGTTTTTGCTCCTGTCTACCTCTGCTGATACGCTGTCATGTGCAGCTGCTCGCCAGCCCTCATATGTCACTAGTTATGCAAATGTAAATGTTTAATAAATTAGTCCACAAGTGCAGGTGCTTCATTCCCATGAACCTATTGTTCACTTGCAAATATTATTTTGCACCACTAAAATGGTCTTGCTGTTTACATTTGTGTGGTCAAGAACAGGACGTAGGAATGGAGAGAGAATTGTGCAGGTTGAGTAGCAGGAAAGCAGCAGCCAAAACATCTCTAACTTAGTCTGTTTGTAATATAAACAGCTATTATATTTATTTCACTGCAATAGGGACTCAGAAATACAGCCCCTCATGAACAGTGTTACCAAGAAATATATAATCTTGAAGTGCAGTTAAAATGTTTTGACATTTTGGGTAAATGTAAGTCTAGGAACTTTGGCCTAAATTAGAGTCTCTACTTTGTTGAATAGCCTTTTGTTGTGACTGGTTGAAATAACTGCAAGGCTTGTGACAGTCTCTGGGGTTTGCACATCTCAAGAATGAAAGAAAAAAGAACAAAAAGAATAGTTTTTGAACTAAATCCATTCAATTCTTTTTGTTGTCTGAAGTCTTGTAGCCTAGAACAGGCTTTCTTCCAGGGTTTCCCTTGATCCATCTTCCAATGAAAAAACTTCCCAGTTAGTGCTGAACAAAGCATCCCTCGAGCGAGATGTTTACACGAGGATGTTTCATAGTACGGATATATACAGGTTAGCAATTTTACAATTAAGCTGAATATTTCTCCTTGGTCTCATCTGACGGTGTGCCCTCATTTGTTCCAAACTAACCACAGAATCTTTTAGATGCTTTCTTTAAACAATAGCTTTCTTTTTGCCACTCTTTCTGTCTGTCTGTTTTCCAGAAATGTTTGTTCACAAATTCTCCTCAGCAAATCCCCTTAGTGAACAGCTAGATTTCTACTGAGATTAAATTACACACACTGGGCGTCCAAATGATGAAAACAAAAACACAATAAACCTTCCAGATTTTAATACATAAAATATTTTAATTAACATGTACAGCATTCTGTCAACTTCACAGTTGTGCAAGACGTTGTGCTAGTATAAAAATATAAATTAAATAGAAAACTGTATGAATACTGTAGCAAGACAGTATTATGCTGTCAGTAAATTGAACACTGACTTCCAGTACCTAGGCACAAAATCTAAGCTAAGTTGAGCTAATTTTCCATTTTGTTTTGGGTTTTTCTTCTGCTTTTAGAGCAGTTAAAACTAAAAACCTTTATTTTGAAAATCGATCTTCATATATACTTAATACCTCTCAAGCAATCTTTTTTTAGAAACTGCCCTTCTTTGGAGCTCTTCTGACATACCCTGAGGCATCTCATGGGAATCATGACCAGAAATCCCCTTAAAGCTTCGCCACAGTTCAGGGGAGATGCAATCAAGCTACAATTCCAATGGGATCTGTGACAAACATTACATCAGACTTCCACGTAGTTTCAAAACCTTAAAATATCTTATAAAAACTGACTGATGCGCTACCTTTCAGTTTTTTAGAATGCTTAGCTTAAAATCGACATAGCTTTTTAAAACATAAAATTTTAAACAAAATGGTAAAAATGGTAAAACGGAGAGATGACTCACTGTAAGAAAAATCATAAAGTTAACATGTACACGGACATTAAAAAAACTGAAAAGGGTACATTTATCAGAGGTGTAAATTTCTCATTTAGAGAGTGTTTACTGGTTGAAATTGTAAACTGAGCAAGAAAACTGAGTATACTCATTTCTTCACAAAACCCTCTTACTAGCCTTCCCCCAGAGGGTTTTCCAAGTGTCTGCTACTGTGCATCCAAGAAAGGAGCATTCAAACCATCCTGTTTTTTGAAGTGCAACCAGATGTCCACAAACTCAGCCAGCGAAGCTTTTGCTTCTTCAAATGGCACCATTTCCTATGCTTCTCAGCTTTGTTCCACTGGCTATTAGTTTTCCACATTCCACTTCCACTTAGAATGTTTTCAAGTGCAATGTGCAAGGTAGCCTAATTTTGTAGGTTAATAAGGGAGTTGGAGTGGACCTATATTTAACATTGAGGGAGGAAATCACACAAGAAGGCCCTCTGGCAGTCCCAGAGCTTTTTTCCCTGTAGACTGACTGGCCTTTTTTAGTGCAAGACAGCTTCAATGTGGCCTCAATATGAAAAGAGGGTGTAAACTGAATGTGCCGGAGCTACAACATTTACTATAATCTGTCTGACTGTGAAAGATGAATAAAAGTTAAATTACAATATTACATTTCCAACAAAATATAAATAAAATAAATAAATAATAGATAAATAAATTGTTGTTCTTCACATTTTAGGGAAAATTCAGGACAGCTGCCAATAATCTTAGGAATTACATCTGATCAAGATTATTGTATAATCAATTTCTAAATGCCTATTTCAGTCATTATCAGGATTTTAAAAAAGGTCCAGATTTTAAAGCTTTAAAGTACTTCTCAAACACTGACCTGGGATTTTTAAAGTAGGATCAAGAAGCAAAGAATTTTGATGTGGCTGATTCTAATACTGCTTTATAATTAGGAGAAATGAAATAGATCAAGACAAAGTCAGGAGTACAGGGAAAACTCTGAGTGAGAAGAATTTAATCATCTAATCTAGAATAAGTCCAGTAATGATTTTATCTATAATGTCCTAATGTAACTTAGCTATATTACTGATATTTAGTCAATAAATTCCAGGTCATATCCATGCTTTGGACAAAGGACCAGTGGACTAGTGGAACTATTAAAGACCAGAGGTTAGCTAATATTTTAGTTGAAGCTGTTCAACAAGTAACATTTTTAATGTAAAGTAATAATGATTCAATTTCAATTCAATTCAGTTTATTTATATAGCGCCAAATCACAACACGTCATCTCAAGGCACTTAACAAAGACAATTCATTCAAATCACACAGTCAGATTACTTAAAAGTTTTCTATCTAAGGAAAACCAGCTAATTGCATCAAATCATTGACTCGACAGTAATCCCTCATACTAAGCAAGCATGTAGCAACAGTGGAGAGGAAAAACACCCTTTTAACAGGAAGAAACCTCCAGCAGAACCAGGCTAAATGCGAGCGGCCATCTGCTGAGGCCGACTGGGGTTCAAGGACACAGAAGCAGACAGGCAGAAAGAAGCAAAGATATAAAAAGTAGCTGTCATCAGCTCCACAAGCGGCCCTGCCAGGAAAGACACACGAGCTCCAAGCCAGCTCCCGTCTCAGAGGATGAAAGAGAAGATATCCAGTTAGTCACAGTAAGAGAAACAGGACTACACTGAAAAACAGGCCAAGCTCCAGTA
>JAUZNJ010041405.1:0-33993 GCA_034780135.1 Jordanella pulchra | reverse complement strand
CTTCCTTCCTTCCTTCCTTCCTTCCTTCCTTCCTTCCTTCCTTCCTTCCTTCCTTCCTTCCTTCCTTCCTTCCTCTTCCCTCCCTCCCTGCAGGTTCCATATGTAAAGCTTAGCTGCTGCAGTTTTATATCAAAAGAAATAAAGTTAAAGGTCTGAGGAGTCCTAAGGTCTCGAGACTTCACATAAAAATACGAAGGAGCTCTAAAATATACAACTCTTTTTTTTTTTAAAGTTTGTTACAGAATATATTGACAAACAGCATCATAAAAAACAAATAACACTCCAGTTAGGGCTGTTGCTGAAGTAATTGCGAAGTTAAATACAGGTAGACTATCATATGCCCTACAGTAACACAGGATGATGGCAGGATCATGCTCTGGGAATACTTTATTGGAAGACAGACTGAGCTAAATAGAGGGAATTCATAAAATGATACTTTTCAAGAGACTGAAAACAACTTGCGATTTGGGTGGAGGATTATTTTCCAGCAGGACAAAAGCCTGAGCAAAAGGCCATGAGGCACAATGGAAGAAATGTAGCTTCAAATGAATGCATAACCTCCTACAACTTCACTTCTGTCTAAGAGTTATCCAACACTGTGACTTGGATTATATTATAAACCTCATATAAAATACATTGATGCAGTTTCGATGTGATAAGGGGTGTGAATACTATGTAACTTACTTTAATTATTGACAGAATGCAATCAACTTCATTCTAGACTAAATCAATAGACTGCTAAGCAAACATTTCCTCAACAACCACATGGGCTTTATGTTTTATTCTTCTAATTTGATCTTTTCAAAGCTCATTCTTTCCTTCCTCATTATACCAGCAGAAAAATCAATGCAGAAAGAAGCATGATATGTTGGATATACAGTACAGTCTTCTTGTCAGTTTGCGAAGATGAAAATGTGCCCACCAGGTTTATCTAATCCATCAACCCACCCACATGTCAGTGCTCTGAGAGGAGAAAGGAGGAGTGTTATTCATGAGGTCCCCACTGGTGATTTCCCAACGGAAGATGGCGACCGCCCTGCAAAGTGAATACATGCGCTGTTTATTTCCCAGAATCATGTAAGCCTCGTCCGCACTGCCGCACAAAGTCAAACATTCCTAATTTGCCGTATCGATTCGTTCAGCTCATAGCTGCCGTTCGGCGCACATATGGCAGCCGCCTGTCCCCTGTCGCTGGAGAAATGCCACACCACACGACGTGCTGTGTTGCATATTCAAATCTCAGCTGAACATGAGAGGTTACTTTGACAAATGAGCTGACTCGAAGAAAAAAGAGGCGTCATCTTTTGACAATGGAGAATACATTTTCTTTAGGGGGACTGTTTCTTGCTTTTCTGTCTTCTAAAAACAAATCTATGCAAATTAAACAAACAAAACCTAACTTACTGCCTAAAGCCAGAAATTTCAATTATAACTCAGCAAAGTCCAAGGGATTTTTAGAACGCTTCGTCTTTACTTGTTACAATGAAAGTGAAGTTGAAAAACTTTGCTTTCAGACCTCTCAAACTGTCGCATCATCAAATGCGATTAGATTTATACACTTGTATGTTTTTTACAATTGAAGGAAAATAATATATGGATTCTATTTTAAAAATATGAAACTGTAAAGTGTGGTCTAAATTAATTTTTAGCCCCAGTTGATGTAAAACCTCTAAAGCCAGCAGACGCCAGATTGTGTTGTATATGAAAAACTGACACAGCTCATCATCCTTATTGTGAAGCATGTTGGTGGCAGTATTATGCTGTGGGTATGCTTTTCTACAGCATAGACACTGGATAGAATAATAGATGAAAATCCCAACCAAATGCAATCCACTGGGGATTCCTAATGTCTGTATGAGTCAACATAGTTTGAAAAACATGTTCTAAAAAATAAAACATTCCAAAAAGAGCTGAGTGTGTTTGATGAAAGTTTTTCCTGTTTAACTTCCAGACTGGCTTAAAGATTAGATACAGATGAGATAGCTACAAACTATCCTCATTTAAATCCATTGAAGCTAATGATGTCTTGTGTTCCCCCTGCAGATACTCAATTGACCGACACACAGATCTTGAAAGGCTTTTTAACATTGATTCAGTGAATGGTACCATCACCACTCTGAAATCACTCGACAGAGAAATGTCCAAATGGCACAACATCTCTGTGGTGGCCACTGAAATAAGTGAGTCCTTTTCTCTGTATCTTTTAATGTTCTCCTTGGTTCTGTAATTATTTATATCGAAACATCAGTGAGTTTCATAATCATTTTTTTTGGTGTGTGCATCATATAGATAACCCTCGCCAGACGACTCGAGTGCCCGTGTTCATCAAGGTGTTGGATGTCAACGATAACGCCCCAGAGTTTGCCATGTCATACGACACATTTGTCTGTGAAAACGTGAAAGCAGGACAGGTGTGTAAAATATTTAGAAATAACTCAGCTAACCTTGCATTGTGGTTTTGAAGGTTTTTACCAACACACAGCTTGACACTGCAGTCATGCTAATTTCAACTAGTATAAGCACTGCACATTTGATACACCTATCTCACATCATAAAGCTTCAGCAATACCCTCAGTTTGTTTTTTTCTTGAGTGAGTTTTGAGTAAGAGACTTTGCAGATTTGAGTGTTCATAACCCTAAAAACATAAAGCACAAACAGAAAAAGGTTTTACCTTGCATAGCTTATGGGATAATTTAAAATACGATTCAAAACCATCCCTGGTTTAATAAATATTGGTACCTTATTGACTTGTACTTAATTGACAATTTTACTTAATTGACAGTTGAAACTTCACCTCCAAATCACATTCCCAATAAATCCAAGCATTAAGGAGAATTTTGATTGCTTTCTCATGACTTGTACTCTTTGTTTGTATTTTCCCTTTTTAGCTGATTCAGACAATAAGTGCTGTTGACACAGATGAGCCACTTGTTGGGCACAAGTTTGTCTTCAGCATAAGTGGCACCAACCCAAATTTTACGATCGTCGACAAGGAAGGTAAGATTAGACCAGATCAGATCTGACCTAAATATCTAAGAGAAAGAAAAAGAGGCCCTGCCTTTCTTAGCTGGAAATCTTTATGTGCACAATGAATGGTCTACAGTAAGTTTGCAGAATTAAACTGAAACTAAATGAAAAACATAAAAAATGTTCTTAGTATCTTTTGTAGATCTTTAACTTTTAAAGTGAGAATAATAATCCAGGTAGTAACTTTTGTATGTAACCTCCTAGGGCCTGTAGATATTAACTTTCATTCTTCACTGTAAATATCCATTTTCATTTTATTTAATCATGATTTACCAGGATAATCCCATTAATATAAGAAACCATTTTTTTCCTGGCCAAGGGGCAGCAACAGTTACTATACAATGAACAATACACAATTAACATACAATTTAAAAGAGACAGTTTTAGAAAGCTTTCCTGAACACTCTCAGCCTGGACTTATAAATCTTTAGTGTAATAAAATTGATAATTTTTTAGTCTTTGCATAATGTTCCATGTAGATGGAGCAGAGTGAACAAAAGCCCCTTTGCCCAATTCTGGGTGAGCAAGTGAAACAGAGAGCAATAAAAGATCATTTGAAGAAAGAATAATAGAAGAGGGATGTCGTTGTTTTAAGAATTTCTTCTCCATAGAGGAGTATTAAAATGTATGCAAGATATCTTTGTTGTGCATATAAATCACGATCCTTCTTAAAAGATGCTGAGTTTTTTTTTAGATGTTGGAGTAGGTATTTTCTGAAACCCAATAGTAGTTGTGAAGGTTAATTCTGAGTTCTCCTTCAAACTAGAGATCCAAAAACCAAAATATCAGCCCTCAATGCTTCACCTCTACCTTGCTAGTGTCTGAGTCAAGCTCTGTCCCCATTAATTCCACTAATGACCCATCTAACTCCTCCATCAGGAATCACTCCTCATCTCATCAGTCAAAAAAAAATCCTCAGGAAAATTTTAAGATAATTCTCAGCTCAGTCTTAAGGTTTTAAATGATGTATCCTATTCAGTGGTGGTCGGGTTGCCAATATGTCCAATCACTGAGCACCTAGTTTTTCAGGCCACTTCCAATAAGCTGTAGTTCTGGGATATGACAGAGTTTAATGTGTCCCTGTTGACTCTACCATTCTCACAGTGATCTACTGTTATTTTTTTCAACGTGGTTTTTTAAATGTTTTACAGTTCTCTGAAACTGCCCCGATATCTTGTCAATTTAAAGACGTAATATATGGCTTGTCATGTAGCTTATTCTCATTGTTTGTCCTTTTTCTGTTTTTCCTGTGGAATGGGAGCTGCCTAGTTTTTATGCACATTTAGACAGAGAATTTTACAAATACACATCACCTGACATGCCTAAATCCAGTAAGCATCGGGTGTTTTCAGCTTGGAGTTGGGAAACGGCCATAACAATAAAGATATGAACAAACAGTCTGGTATGACTGCATGCATTCCTCTGTTTGCAGCATTGCCCCAAGCTTGATCATAAATAGAACTTCATCTTTTATCTTTCCACACTGACTAAAAGGTTTATTAAGACATGTTTAATTTTCATTTAAGAAAAAATCTAACTTCCGATGTACCTGTTAATACTTACGATTCCTTTGTTGACTGGAGGAAATAAAACAATGTTACTATCCACATGGTTGACATCCATCTTTCTGCAGATAACACTGCCAACATCCTGACGAGGAGAGGGGGATTCAGCCGGCGTGAGATGAGCATGTACTTTCTCCCTGTTGTGATCTCCGACAATGACTACCCCATTCAGAGCAGTACCAGCACGCTGATAGTCCGTGTGTGTGCCTGCGACAGTCGAGGAAACATGCAGTCCTGTAACCCAGAGGTCCTGCCCTTCTCAGATGGCCTCACTACCGGAGCTCTGGTGGCCATACTGCTCTGTGTGATTATCCTGCTCAGTAAGTACGAGCACGTGTGTGTGACTGTGGGTAATCGGACCCTCTTTTATTTTTGTGTTGCTTGCTTCTTTATTCAAATACTAAAGATGGTAAATACTTAACTTCTGTTTGTAGTCCATTTAATTTTAAAATCATTTCAGATTTTACTTTTTTGTTTTCTTCAAAAGATTGGGAAATGTAGATTTAATATATTCTAACACAGGGATACATCTCTAAAGACTACTAGAAACTATGCTACTTTTGGATGTAGCTGTGGTTGAGAGGTTCAGGGTTCAAACTCTAGAAGATTCTGGGAAAATACAGAGTGTGTTTCAAACGTTTTCCAGGCCTGGAAAGGTGTGGATATTTGTATTTGCAGTTTTATCCCGAGTCCCGTCCAACAGAAATTGCATAAGGCTGCTTTATTTATCTGTACTAGAGACTGAAATTATATATAAATTAGTCTGTCATCATGAAATTCATCTGTGCTTCATTCATTCAGCTGTTTGTTTATTGCTTCATCCATCCTCCACCCGTATCATCATCTTTGCCCACATCATCCAATCCATCCAGCTGGACATGCCTCTCTCAATTTGTCCGTTTGTACATTCATCCAATTCATCCATCCATCCATTATCAAACAATTTAAATATTTTTCACCTAAATGAAAAAACGTTTCACTGATTGGAAGTGGTATTTATTGATGAATTTAGGGTCATAGTACATTTTTAAGTATTGAGATAGAGATTGTTAGGACACCTTTTGATTGAATCTTAAATGGCCCTGGTAACCCCAGTTGTCTTTTATTTAGCACAGTGTTGCTTCAAAGAACAAAAAGAAAGTGAAGTCATAAACACCAATACATTTCCGTGTGTTGTAGTTAGGTTTTACCATACTTAATTGGTACATTGGCATAATAAATCATTGTATTTTATAATGGAATACAAATGAAAAGTTATTTTATTTCAGCAACTCAGTTCAAAAACTCAAACTCAAGAGGGACTTTTAATCTGGAAATCAAGGCTAAACAGAACATGTATTCTAATCTATTCAATATGATTGTACTTATGTTTTTTTTTTGTGTGTGTGTGTGTGTGTATCCAATTCAGTGTGTAAAGGTCTGCCTGCATGGAGGAAAAAGAAAACAGTCTTTCCCCAACAAAAAAATCAACCAAAAACTTACTGAAAAGCAACAAAAAAAAGATGCTGCTTTGCCAGTGTCTCTCTTTGTCAGCCAACAGCCTGGCATCTCAATGTATTAAAGGCAATGAGTGACTCACAGCACATTAGCACATTGATAGAAAGAGATGTCACCCTTAAACTTCACTATCTCAGAGTGCTGATAATGAGAGATTCAAGAGTGCATCACAAGTAATGGCTATTTAGTAAGTCAATAATAAAGACAGCTCAGCGGAGAAAAGAGTGAGCGAAGGAGAATAGTCCTTTTACTATTTTGTGAAAGCTATCATTTGGAACACAGTTTTTTTCCTCTTATATTTGTTTTAAACTGTATATTTAAAGGCTTATTGAGATCTTTATAGGGAAAATGTTCAGCAGAGTGTTGGTGCACAACTCACTAGGTCTTAGTAAGCTGGGTAGTTTGTTTCAGTCTCTATATTGAGTTGTTTTTGTTTAACCAAATTTACGTCATGTGTCAACTTACCTTTGTTACAAAACTAAGACTTTGATGCAGCTATATCACCATTTCCAAACAAGAGTTTACACTTATTAGAGTCATTTGGTTACAACCAGCCTTCATTCTTAACATTAAATTTTTGTAATTTTATCCTTAAGCATTTTTTAACTGAATTAATGTTGAACAATATATACGTTCTTGTTCAAACCTATTCCATAGATTCGCTTCAAGAACAGAAATACGGTGTTGCTTTATATTTGCTCTTACCTTAGGTTTTTTTGAACAAAGTAATCTGACACTCCAGTGTAAAGTATCATCATAGTGTGACATTAAAATCTAACGTTAGACGGGGCCAAAACAAAAGACCAAGCAAATTATTTTCCAGTGTGAGATAGCATTGTGAAGTTACTGTGAGATTAGAGAGTAATGATGTGTCTGACAGCTTGAGAAATAAGAGAAATATGTGCATTTAAACATGTACAGACAGGAGTAAAGTCCACTAAATTAGGTTTAAATAAAAAACCTAGTTTAAGAAAATGTATCTTGTTTGTTTTTACAAGAATCACACAAAGACATAACCAATGCCTAAACTCACTCACAGCTAAGGACAATTTGGAGAAGCCTATCAACCGAACAGTCATGGTTTTAGACTGTGGGAGGAAGCCGGAGTACCTGAAGAGAACCCAGGCATGAATGGTGAGAACATTGAAACTCAATGCAGAAAGACCCCAGGCTGGGAATCGAACCTGGAACCTTCTTGCTGCAAGACAACCGTGCTACCCACTGCACAAATACGCAGGACAAAATCAAAACCATTTTAAATAAATTTGTCTACACCCAAACTACATACATACATTTTCTTTCTCAAATCTAACTTTGAGAGAGTAGTGCAACAGTTTTAGTTAAAAGGAAAAAAAATTACTTTGAAAATTATACATACATTTTATTTACATCCCGCTTTGTAATCCAGTTGGGGATCAGTGGAGGGTTTGTGCATGTGTGACTCATTTTTAACAGCAGCACTTCTACTCACTGGAGACAGAACACAGAGCGATCAGTGCTTTCACTAAATATAGAGTCAAAGTTGGTAAATTGAAAACAGTGGCAGTGATTAGAGTAAGATGACTGAAAACTGACGATAAAACAGTAAAAACTCTAAGGTGGTTCTAGACAGGGGCCACTGCCCTTGTAGAAGAGGCTCTGTTATGGCTCATACACTAAGGACAATGCTGAATCAATTTTTATGATAATATAGACTGGCAGGGAAACCTTAACTTATTAGTACCTGGGAGATATTTCTTTTTTTCTTTACCTTTTGAAGTTTTAAGGGTAAAAATGAATTAAATAGTGCACTTTTAGCTTCAGCCTTATTAAAATATGATAAAAAAATTTTGCTGCTAGATCAGAGATCTTCAGCCTTCAGCTTCAGAGCACCCATGTTGCTTTGGCCCACTTAATATAAAAAACAATAAATACTTGTTTTTCTGTTTGTTTATTTCATTCTTTTGTTCTGTGACCCCATACAAAAAAAAACACTCAGGTAAATCTAATCAAAAACCACAACTGTCAAAACCTCTTTGCTTTTTGTTTTTTCTGAAGTAGAGTTAAATGTTTGCTTCACAGTGGTTTAATGCACTGATTACAATAATTTATTTTGGAGCTTATTTCGGTGGATTTAATGTGCAATTATTTAAGACTACGTAGATTTGTTAAAAAAAACATGTATTTTTAAACAGAGGCCTTCATGAAACTTTTTTTTGGTCATAATTAGTTATTTTGAAATTTGAATGTTTTCCATTTAATTTATTGATGGTGAAGTGTGATTGTTTAGACTGAGTACCAAGCTGTTCTGCATCTGGCTAAAATAGGCTGGTCAAATTTTGGTAGAAGGTCCTGAGCACCCTACTGCTCTGCTACGTCCTGCATAGGCAGAGTCCATGTTCTCATTAGCTATAAAGTAATTACTGCAGAGTTTGTTGTCTGTGGCATGGCTGAGGAGAAGCAGACGCTGTGTAAATTGGGGCTGACATTGTGTTGTCACATGGCGTTGTTAGAGTGTGGTATTACACTGTGACATTACAGTGGAATATTACAATACTTCATTACAATAAGCCATAACAGTGGGGCTTTACAAGCTAATAATTTGGTGTTAGTGTGACCTTAAACTATGGAGTGAAAGTGTGCTGCTACAATGGACTGCAAAATGTTATATAGCAGTAGTTAGGTCGCACACTGTGATGTCATCTATGTAAAGCCACATGTGGGGGTAGTGAACACTTTGACTCACTGTGATACTATGTGAGGCATTACAATGTGAGCTTACAGTAAGCAGCGCTAACTTTCATGCACTTTTATGCTCGACCACCTGGGCTGTCAGGCAGCTTTTGCAAAGCAACTACTCTGATCAAACGCAGTGTGAAATTCTGTGAAGCTTTTATTCTGTTTGTGATTATAAAAGAAATAAGCTATTTTGATGTTCTCTTGGCTTTAGTATTGAGCATATATCATGCTGCATCAACTTTTTTGAAGCGTTAAACTATGTAATTTATTATTAAAATTATGCGCAAAGTGGTATTTTACTTTATTACTGAATCTCTGACCAGTCCTGATGGATTTTACTGTCTGAGCAGCGGCACTTACGTGTCCTGTGAAAACAAGGGGTTGGAGAATATCTAGGTAAGAATGTCCCTTCTAGGAAGCAGCTATAGTGCCTAAACCCACTTTCTCATCACGAGATGAGGCAGAGCGCCACAATTCTTCTAAGATTACATGAATTGACTCTTCTATCAGCTAATCTGAAGAGGGCCTTAATCCTTTACATTTAGCTAATGTCTCAGTAGTTACAATCTTTCAGATTTTTTTGGGCCACAAGAGGTCTCTCAGACTTTGTTAAGGCTCTGAAAGTGGATACAGCAATATTATGAAAGGAATGGCACCCAGGTAGGCCAGGCGGCTTTGCTTTGTAGGCAAGTGTTTTTGTTTGTGGTTGGGAGAAAAAAACAACATTTCAAAACAAATTAACACCCAAACTTTACTAAAAGCATTATTTAAAAGCATTATTTACTTAAAAACAGTGCCTCAGATTGAGGTTGTAGAGGAGATTCTTTACCTCTGATTTCACAGTCTGATTGATGCAAATGCTTGCAAAGACAGGGTAGTACTCACATCTCCAAATTCACTTTTTAATAAGAGTTATGAGTCATTTCTGGTCCAAATTACCATTATTTTAGATTAAAAAGAAAACAGTTTGCTGACAAGAGATGAATTCTTACTGTTGCACCTTAACTTTTCCATTTTAGGAAGATTAAAATACATCTGGATTTTTTTAAGGCCTTACATCATTGAAGATTGCACCGTAAACGTATTCAAATGTCTACTTGCATCAGCCATGTGAGCTGGGAAACTGGATATAGGCCATTCATTAGTTGTGATAGAGGGCCGCGTGCCCTGCTGTAAGAAGATTGTTCCATAGCCTTGGTGCCCAGGACAGAAAGGCGTGTTTCCTCCTTGGTCTTAAATCTGCTGTGTAGAGCAACCGGTAAATTCTAAACCTCTGAGCAAAGACGGCAAGCAACACTTGGTTTTAGAATACTGGATAAATCACCTGGAGCCTGTTTAGGACTATATATGTTTCATTTTAAAATTATTCCTTAAATGCATTGGCAGAAAATGCTTGCTGGAAGCTGTTGGTATTGATATTAATAAAAAGATGTTTTATTTTGGGGTGCCTTTCAAGATCCTCAAGGTCTCCTTATTTGAAGTATTATAAAAAAAACAAAAACAATAAAACAGTGGTGAGAAACAGCCAGAAAGTTAAAGCAATTAAAACTGTAAAAACGCCACAACAGCAATATAGTAACGCCACAACAGGTCGACAAGTTAGCAACTCCATAAATCAAGGTGCATCAAGTACCAAAAGCTTGTCCAAATAAATGTATTTTTAGATGGGATTGAAGATTGTAAAACACTGGAACAGAGTTCCAGAGAAGAGGGGTGGTCTAACAGAATGCCCTTGACCTGATAGTGATCGGACAACCAGGATGTGTTGCGAGGAGCATGGGATCGGCAGAATGAAGGCTAAGTGAAGGAGGGAATGGAATAGAAAAGTGATATGCGGATCTGCGAGTCTATGGAGAGATTTGAAGGTGAGGAGAAGGCTCTTATAATCAGTTTATTATTTCATGGGTTCCAATTAAGTTTTGAAAGGTAGAGTTAATGTGTTGCACGGATGAGATTCAAGTTATAGTACAAGCCAGGGTAATTTGAAAACTTGAAGTTTATGCAAGAGTTGATGGTGAAGACCAGAGAAGAGTAGTCTGGCCGCAGCACTTTTCTTTCCACCATATGTCACAGTTTAGAATTTCTTGCCACATGAAAGACACTGAATTTTCATGTGAGTTGAAGCCCAGAATAGATTTCAATATTACACCAAGATTTCGAGTGCCACATTAATAGGATAAAAAAAAAACAAAGAGGCAAGAGCCTGACTAATCTTTGTATTCAGTTCAAGGAGAGCTTTAATCATGGTGTCTATTTTTTTGGCCTTTAAAACAAGGTAAAGCACCGGAAAGCCAATCATTTATCTGAGATAAACAGTGGACCAGGATGGAAAGCCTATCTATTTAATGAGGCTTAAAGACATACATGGTAAAAGAAATGATTCCTCTGCAGTATCGGAGAATAAAGTTGCTGCCTTTTAAAACTCTGCATCCTTTAGTTAATGCTTTCATGCCGTTTCACGCTACAATAAGTGACAATATAGCACCAAGTACTGTGCTTTCACATCAATCCAACCTTTTGGTGAGTCATTGTACCCGTGTAAAATTACATGTAAAATACATATCAATGACAAGTAAATGTGTGCTTGAAAATGGCAAGCTATTTGTATGCATTGCAGTGAGACCATTTCATTCTGAGGCAGCTGCCCTGTGTTTCATTTAAAATTCATGCCTATCTTATTTTTCCACATAAGCCCCACATCGTAGATGAGCAAGGTAGGAAGGCAGAGATGAAAAGAGCTTAGAAAATCCAATCAAGTCTCTAAAGAAAGCTGGAGTTCAAACTGCAGATTTTACATTCACACCAATGCAAACGTACAAATTATACAGACACAATCAGGAGGGACGACTTTTTTCTTCTGGCGTGTGCTCAAGTAATCCAATATACTTTAATCCAAAAATTGTACAGTACCCTGTAAAGGTATTCAGAGCCCTTTGAACTTGTCAGTTTACAACTGCAAACTTCCAGAACATTAATATATATTTTCTATGAATATAAACCACAAAGTTGCACAAAGTACAACAAGGAATTAGGCTTTAAAATGTTTACAAACATATTCTCAAAGTGCTGCATGCAGGTTGCTTCTTCAGATTTTTCTGTATTGCATTTGGAACATATACTGTAAATACATATCCTGCAATTCTGCCACCTAAAAGGACTGCTCTTGGCCAGATATGTAATCACATAGAGTACATGTAGCAAAACAAAAAGTTTCATTTGGGAAATAAATTATTTGTACACTTAAAAAAAACAGTAAAAAAAACATAGCCCCTCATGGAAGTATAAAAATATACATTTTATTTGCAATTGATTTGTATCCTGGCTGGACTTTAATTTTTGGTCACCAAAAATGCATAAATAATGTTCTCCGTAAGTTCCTCTGATTAGAAGTTACAATTTAAACAGTTTTTACTAGGCTTTCTTGGAAAACAAATCGGACCAGAAACCTCACATTGTGTGAGAAACTCTGAAAAAGTTATAAAAAAATATATTAGGATAACTTAAGAAATGGATTCTAAAAAATTTGCATGTATGTGTGGGTGTATCGACTGCTGTTTATAAGAAAACCTGACTTTTTCCATGTGTTTAACTGACCCTCTTCTTATCATGCCATAGAGGGTTTTTTTTTTTTGACTGACCGCACTAATGACACAAGCCGTTCAGAAAAGACCAGCTTTCCTTCCATCTGCATGGATTTTAAATTCCAAATATATAAATCTGTATCTGGTAGGCAGATTTCAACAAGCCTCTCAAGTGTACCGAATGTTGAATTTTTATGCCTCTCGTGTTAAACAAAATTTTATGACATCTGCTCGTTATCTGAAGCTTTTTGCCTCGAAAACCCCCTAACAACCCCCTTCAATCACCTCCATTTGACTCCGATATGCAGGATGCTGGAATTGCACTTATCTGTTGTCTGAAATCGTGCACTGACCAGTAACAAATGTCCTAATGTCTGAAACAGCTTCAGCCAACTCTATGCAACCCATGCTGAAAGCACTGCAATTAACGCGTAGGTGGGAGGCAAGTAGAGGACTATGGTGCCCACTGTGAGTACAAAAAGAGAGAGGAGTTAGAAGTAGAGAAGCAGGATTTTATCAGCTAAATTAGAGAAACGGAAAATAAATGTAATTAATATTTACTTAGAAAACCTTGTAAAAGTGTTCAAACCCCTTAAAAAATGTTATGTTTTAATATATTTACCCCACAAAATGTTGTATTTTATTTGAGACTGACATAATAGACCAAGACAAATAAGCATATTTTTTACTATTTAAAAAAATCCAAGATCACACTTGTAAGAAATCTTCAACTGAAATGTTTAACCCTAACCCAAATGTTTTTCTTTCCTCTATTTTATTTTACCTTAAAATTTATTTGAAAAAATGCATTGACAGGTTTGACACAGAAATAATCTTTCAACATAATACCTCTGTATTGTTGTGTTCTGGATTTAAGTTGGATCTGCATTAATATGACTTGGAGTGCCCTATTCTTTGAATTAATGTTTTGCAAACTGAATTAAGTCAAATTTCTAAGAAAAACTTCCTTTCAAGTTTGAAAATCGCCAAGGGGTTGGTAAGACACTCTATAGTCCATCCCCAAGAAGATCCTTGATATTCTTTTACCCCTGAGATGAAACATGATGTTGGCTGAAGATTGTAAAATGGGATCCTCGAACTACAGTGCATTTTATAAAGTGAATGTGCCATTCAGGAGAAAAAGGGGAAGAAAAAGCTTTTTCACTGAATCTTTAATAATAGGAGGTGAATGCCTGAGGCAGAGTTAAGGATTTGTCACTGGTAGCAAACGTGTCTCCCTTCTGCTTTTTGCTCCCTAATGCATGACACATGTTCGTAGGCAAGCATCTTATGCTCTGCTTTTCCTCTCTGCTGTTTTTGTACAGTGATCGTGGTGCTGTTCGCTGCCCTGAGGAGGCAGAGGAAGAAGGAGCCTCTGATCATCTCCAAAGAGGATGTCAGAGACAACGTTGTCAGCTACAACGACGAGGGCGGAGGAGAGGAGGACACTCAGGCCTTTGATATCGGCACACTGCGCAACCCGGAGGTGATGGATGCTAACAAGCTTCGCAGGGACATCATACCCGAAATGCTGTTTTCCTTTCGGAGGACATCACCGATAAAGGATAACACGGATGTAAGAGACTTCATAAATGGGAGGCTGCAGGAGAACGACTCAGACCCCACGGCTCCCCCTTATGACTCCCTGGCAACTTACGCTTACGAGGGTAACGGTTCACTGGCAGAATCCCTGAGTTCACTGGAGTCTGCTGCCACTGAGGGGGACCAGGATTATGATTACCTCAGCAACTGGGGACCACAGTTTAAAAAGCTGGCAGAGATGTACATAGGGAGGAGCCCTGACAGAGAGACCTAAACAAAGCCATCTGTCTCTCTATAATCCAAACTCATTTTTAATGTCTTTTTGGCTAACTAGCTAGCCAGACATAATTGTCTAGTTAGTTAACTAGCCTGTCTGTCTTAATATCTATCAAGCTATCTGTTTGTTAAGTTTGCTTTAGCTAGCTTGATAGTCAACTGGTTGTTGGATCCACCTAATGTGCGTGATAATGCACAAACTGACGCGCACTAAGACAACAATATCTTAAATCTACATGTGGAAGATAACATGGAACTGGAAAGCTGTGTTCGAAATGTTCACTCACAATATCATTTCAAATATTTATAGGATTGAATAGTGGAGGCAGGGTGTTGTTTTGAATCTTGAGCACCACTTGAGTTTCACAGTATTGTATAATTTTTTATTCCCTCCTATACAACAATAAGATGGAAGACACTTCTAAATCGAAGATGATGGAAGGGTTGATTGTCCTAGTTCTGACTGAGAAAAAACAAAACAAAAACTAACATCTCTCCCCATCACAGAAACATTATGTTTTGCATCATAAATTTAGTTTTACACATTAAACTTATCAAACAACTAATCCCAAAAGCACTGATGGCACTAGGTCTAAGACAACCTTCAAAAGACAAAATTCCTAAATATCTAATTAAAGGATCAGACATGTTTCCAAAATGTCAAGTTTAGTCTAAGGACATTTAAAACATAGGGAAAAAATATGATTCTAAAATGTTATAAACAAGGTGGAAATGTTGTTAGTTAATAATGGTCAAGTTAGCAAACTAGCATTAGTATTTCATTGTAAATATTAGTGCTAGGAGTTTATACTAAAATTTGTATGCATGTTTAAACTTAACATTATTTTGCATCCATTAGGTTTTTGTGACTGAAGTTAGGATGCTTTGGCCAACATTAGCATGATAAGATTAGTTTTGGTTTTATCCATTAAAGGATAATTGTGCAAATAATAACATATTGCTAATTTCAGTATTATTGTTATCATCTTAACAAACTAAAGCTCTTAACAAAAAGAAAATGTTTAGCTTTGGGTTGAAATCGTTTTTCCTAAGTGAGCAATCACTGAAAAGTGTATTATTTGTAACCATTACTCTGCCAGCTCTACTTTAGGTCATAACGTTGGTGTTGTTGCCATGGGTGGGTTAATATGCTACTGCTAATGTGTAATAAGAAACATGCTTATGCTAACATAAACATATTATAGGTAATGGTATTATTTTACCTACTTTGTAGAAATGGTGTCAGTGTTAGCAATAGAATAACTTTTAACTTTATGCCCTGCAGTGATACTTGCCGTGACTGCGACACAACCATGGAGAGCTATCACAGCTATGCTAAACACAACACAGGCTAAACTGGAAGGAAACTTTAAATCTCCTGGTTGGAAACATTAAAGTTTCTCGTGTAACTACACTTGAAAATGAAAAGTAAACTATAAAAAATATTTATCTTTCTATACGCCTTTTTCAGCAGCAATAAGTTATAAATTTCATTGGCACCTACAGAATTACTCACCTGAAATGGCATCAAGCTAAATAATATACTATCCCTGATACTGGAGAAAAATCAATCCGCCTGAAAGATCCGTCTCATCCAAAACTTTTATGGGAAAAATTATACGGGACATGTTGGTAATGTTATGGGGAGTCCCTCTGACAGAAGAGGATTTCCCAACAGCTGGACTGGCTCAAGACTGGTACAAGCTGGACTGGTACAAGAGCTCCACTGTTAAAAGTTGCAATATTTCTATCTTTTTCTCAAAACGTCACATGCAGCAATGAGGTGTTTGTTATATACTTTGGCAAAATCCCTTCAGAAGCAAGCTAAGCTAAAGGTAGACCAATGGGTTCGGTGTAAACTCTGTGAGAATGGGAAAAATTACAGTACACACTGAAACACATAAATCGGAACATACGATTGAGGGAATTAAGAAACGTACAAGTATTGGGACACTGCTTAATGCTGCTAATGTAGCCTCAGGATGCAAGGTTAAAATTCTCTGGCTAATAGAAGAACACTATGGTTTTTGTTTGAGTGCTCAATTGGTTTAGGCAGCAGTATTGTTTACCTTAACCAATGGGGTTGTTTACTTTTGTTATACCTGGCAATCAGTCACCATGACCTTCAAAGTGGATGACAAAATACTGTTACTATGTTGAACATCACAACCAAAATGACAGTACGCAAACTGATTTTAAATGAATGGACAATTCGAACACAGAGTAAGACCTGGACTGAGTTTTCTACATGGAGATACAATATAAATCTCAATCTTTTGCTGTTTTTGGTCAGTAAGATGCCTTTAAATTTTAGGATTTTTTGTGAACAATGGTGTGAATAATGTGTTTTGTAATCAACATGAAAGATAGTAGTATTGTATACTATCAATGTTCAATGGTGCCAGTTTGGTTGGGAAACATAGGAAAGAGTCAGGCGGCTTTTTAAAGCCAATTCCATTAAATACTGTAAATGTAAAAAGTGTTTTTAACGATGGACATCGTATATACTATTTGCTATCTCTGTTTGACGAGCAATGTTCATGTGAATGGTTGGTGGAGTTTTTTTTTTGTCAAACTGTGAATTCATTTCATCCTGTAGGTGTAATATGTAATGGAAAGTGTATGTTGTAGGAAACTGTCACAAGTTGCTTTCATGCTATTTGAATGCTGACTCATATTGTTTTATATTTATATTTTTATACTTATTTTCTTAATAAAATGTTCTAAAAATGGTTAAGAAATAATTATTTTCAATTTTTTAATCTAGAAAAATACTGAGAATGCTGAGAACGAGAGGAAAAGAGAAGCAAAACAGACAAAGAAATTCGAATTACATAACGTTATAGGGGCAGTTATGCCTGTTAGACCTGGACCGCACCACTAAGTGAAAACAAGGTGATTGTTTCCATTGACTGGAACTTTCCAAAGAGGAACTTTCCTTAGAAAAAGAAGGGGGGGGGGGGGTTAATGTTCTTATTCCAGACTTTAAAAATACCAAAATAAAATCTAATATCTTTGCACATTATAAAGGAACCTTTAGTTTTAGAGTAAGGACAAGAAAAAGTTTGGTGACAATTTTTCTTACTTTCCAAACTCAATAAAGTAGCACAGAGCTTAAAAACTCTGATTTTAATCTACAGAAGACACATCCTAATGATGTTGGAACCACAATTTGTCTTTTTTTTTATTACTCAGAGCCAGAAAGCTATCATCATTAAAAATAAAGAGCACTTGCTTTGGAAAGTTAAATAAGAAGTCTATAAATTGTACTTTATGGAGTTAAGTGGTGATTAGATACACGTGTACAAGCCAGCGCGTTCAATCCAGCAGCTAAGTAATTAATCTAATCACTGTGATGTTTTTATGTCCAATCATTGCAGAAAGTATTAAACTGTTTGTGCAGACGTCTTTGGGAAAATGACCCTACTTCTCGTTTGATTTGTGACCTTAATAAACATTTTCTAAAACTGTTTATGGTCTCAGCTAGTTTTACAGCTTCTCTAATAGTGCATAATGGCCATTCTGTAAACTGTGGTCCAGTATGAGTGTCAAACAGAGAAATTGAGAGCAGAACTGCTCTAACTCGGGTTTCCCCTAAGCTGAAAGATAACTTTAAGGATTCTTTTTCAGTGGGTTCCTCTCATAATCTATATCTTAAATAATTGTAAAAGAAACTACACATGTTCATGATTTCTGCAAACGTAAATCAGGAAAGAACCGTTACAGTATATACTATCAGTCCCATTCTGATTACAGTAAATGAAATCCACCACTACTGGTTGCCATATGAAGCATAAAACAGGGCTGAATGGTTCGACATGAGAAAATACCAAAGGTCGGGGAGAAAGTTTTGAGTAGGCAGTGTTAAGGTACACGAATCATGTATAAAATTAGAAGAAGTTGTATTTCCTGTGAAAATCCAGTGTGAATGCTGTACACTAAACTGCAAGCTGAAAATGGCAGAAACAAGTAGAAGTTGAAAGCAGAACCTGCTAAACGGTATGAAATAGAAGAAAAAAAAAAAGCTTAATTTCTTTCATGAGAAATAGCAGAAGCAAGCGGAAGCCAAAAGGAGGAACCTTGTTATGAACATGTTATGAATTAGCAGCAAACAGAAAAGCTTAATGCCTGTCTAGAAAGACAGCAGAATCAAGCCAAAGTTGACAGCGTAGGCTGCAAGGTAATACATTTGCAGAATCAGCAAAGAAAATAGGATTAAAAAACTTGAATCTTATGTGGTTGAAGAGAAAATGAGTAGCTTAAAAATACAGACACATTTTTTACGAATATGTATTGAATGAGGAGCTTAGTGTTAAATCATTTGTTGAACTGTCAGGAATCAGTGTAAAATAAATTCAAATGTGTGTGTTGATCAACATACAGAAAATAGTGTAATCATAAGTCAAAGCCAAAGCCCCCAAACAAAGACTGAAAAGCAGACAAATGGGAGAGGGAGGGAGAGACGGAGACAGACAGACCGAAATACAGCTAACACTGTTTAAAAAAGTTGAAGTGAGCTTAACATTAGTGGGTTTTCAAAATACTAGTTGAAATGTAGAAAATGGAAAAGTTTAATAATAATGCAAGGACTGGAAAAGCACACAGAAGCATCAAATCTAGAAGAAATTTACATAAAATGACGAACTCAGTGTTCAAACAGTTCTTGAGACGTAAGATAACTTAAGAAACACTGAAATTATTTTTCGACCAGAGGAATCAGTAGGCTTTGATGAACAAATAGGCCAATTTTCATATTTCTATAACAAATTATGTGGCCATGGTGACGATGTAAAAATGAGGGTTGTTCTTAATGATCTCCGTATGAGGATTTTTCACTGAAAAGGCCATGGTGATGTGTCGAACAAACTAGCTGCACGGCCAAACAATGAATGATAGAGAATAAAATTCCTTCAATGTGAGTCCAAGGTAGGTCTAAGCATGTGAATCAGTAAATGTTACTCACTGCCCATTTTTAATTTTCCAGTCAATCCAAAAAAAAAATAGTTTGACTCTACATCAAATGTGATACATTAAAATAAATTCTTATTATCAGAGGTTCATTTGTGTAGTATTATGTTGTTACTCTGGTTGCATATCAACATTACAGCTTGACATTATTGACCTGAGCTCAAACTTGGACATATGAAGAGGGCATCTGCTCTCTTTGGGGTATCTGTTGGCTTTCAAGGTAGATTATCTGTACCCTCTATATGAGACCGAATGCTTCCAGGAAACATCTCCAATTTATTAATATGTTGAAAAGGTTTAGATGTCTGATGACATGCTGTATCAGGAGCTCCTGATAGCAAACCGAATGGAGATTTTATGAAAAATGTAATGCTTTTCCAGAGGTTTCCAATAAAAACATATTTTTTTCCCCTGTGATTGACAGTTTGAAGTCATGGCTGCCTCCAGGGCTCTGGGTTAAACTCACATGCTGACAGCCCATCGGGAGTTTTGGGATTACCCAGTAACTTGACACAGCAGATGGTTTGTTACACAGGAGCACCTGGGAAGTCCAATGGAGAGACAGTATGGAACAGGAGGGCGCAGGGAGCACTTTCACAAAAAGTGCTCCACGGGTGACTGTATGGAGTATCTAAGCAAGTGAAAACAGGCCTGCTTTGTCAGGATTGGGTTATGCATAAAACCAGTTTACAGGTGCATCTTCATTCATTCATTATTCAGTGACTACTGTATTTCAAACATTTATAAAACAGATGAAGTACCTCAGGGATCATTGCAGGTCTAAAGATATGAATCCGGAGAATTTTTCAACAAGCTCAGGGAATTAACAAGTGCGGAGACAGAAAAAAAAATAATAAAAAGAGAGCAAAAAGGGTGTCATTTCATTTTTAGCCTTTTTTCTGATACAGCTGAAAAAAATCCCTGATTGATCCTAATTTATCAATTATCGAAATAATAGTCAACTAGCAACGGAATTGTTAATTGGAGTACACAGACTCTTAAAATGGAAACAACATTTCTAAAAGAACATCCCACTTTTATTAATTAAGCTAAAGCTAAATTTTTACTTTTCATATTTAGAATAAAAACATATTTGTTGGTGAATATGCTCTATCCAAAACCTTTCAAATTGCATACTCTCAGCTTGGGTAAATTATTTAAAAAAAAAAAAAAAAAAAAAAAAAAAAAACCTCCTGTTGAGCTAATTTTGCTGAAAAGAAAAATCTAGTATCATTATCTTTGAAACTAGCCTGGTCTTCCACGCCTCATTCTCAGCCAGTCCTTGGTGGCTTCACTGATATTATTGGAGTCTTTTTCATGTTGCAAAGTCCAATTCTCCTTCTGCTTTAGGTTGTTTTAATGTATGTATCTACATTATTCTCAAGTCTTCTTTGATAATTTGGTGGACCAATTGCTGGATGGCAAGGTATTTCTGCAGCAAAGCTTTTCCAAATCAGGCACTTCCACCTCCTGCTTTACAACTGATATGAGGCTCTTGTCTCTGTATTTAAATTACATTTATTAATATTTACTCTATTCGTGATAGCATTTTAGTGCAGTCTTTAATGTTTTCAGTCTAAGACTCAAGATTGATAAAGAAACAAAGAAAGAATTTGTCCTTTTGGAAGCTTCAACAGCCAGTTGATGGGTACAGACAAAGAAGAATTAACCTGTCACAAAGGCTTCTTAAACTAAATGCATTCAACAAAAAATTAAGATTATTATATCTTTGTAGTTTTCTTAGATAGCATAGGTGTATATCCACGAAGTCTTTTTCTGACTGTACAGGAATACTGTTTATATTAATAGTTCCAGCCTGCTGGTACCTTGATAACATATCGGGGTTTCTTTGAGACTTCTTGTAGCATTTTATGATCTGCTTTAGGGGTGAAATATCTTAGTTGGCCTGAAATGGGCATATTGGCATGTGCTAACACCTTTCCCATCCACAGAGGCTCAAATATTGTCCCTTCGATTTTTTCTAAAACAGGCATAGCCATCTTTGGCTTACTTTAGTCTTCTGCCTTTGGATAACACGTGGGCGTCATACATATCACTGCATTTCATTAGTCCGAAACATTTCTGTATCAAGGCTAATTCACCAATGGCTTCTGGCAAAATGTACTTTGAATTTACAAATCTTGTGACAATTCATATTGTTTGCAAGGTAATGACCATTTTGCCACACTGTAAAAAAAAATGTCAATAAAAAACAGAAAAAATTTCCTGATAATTTTCTTCCACAACTCTTTCTGTTTTGTTCTTTACAGATTGTTCTGTAAAAAAAACAAAAAAACAATTATATTAGAAACCTTATCCTTTATTTTCTGATTTTTTTTCCTCTAAATGTTTCTGTAATATAACTTAATCAAAAATGTTGCCCATTGCCATCAGTAGCGTTGTCAGAACTCTCTTACTTAAACGCCTCTGATAATTTCGGGTGAAAGACCCGTAAAAATTACAGAATATCTTTTTAAATAAATGCAGTGCTTTATATTGAGAATTTACAGACATTTTTTCAATGCACATGAAGTAATTTTGCTAATATTTTTGAAAGATGTCAAGGCTTTTTTACTTTTTAATCTGTTGCCACTGTAAATTATCAAATGCTGTGCTCTTTTTTCACAACCCGGGGAACTATTATATGACTGAGTCTGTCATGATGGGTTTAGTTTTGAGCTGGCGAACCCACATGCAGAACACCAATACAGGACGACTCTTAAAGTTCAAAGGATTTATTGTAAAGAGTTGAACAGATAAACGAGGATCCGGCCAGGTCCAGGGGAAAAGAGTTTGATCAGCAGGTGCATTCACTATAGAGAGATGAGACTGGTGAGTTCACAGGCGATGGGAACTTTGAGTGTCTGAATATGAATGGAGTGGTTCTTACTGTCAGAGTGTGAGTAGTAGAACTTTGAATGAGAAATCCGAATCCAAGGGTCTCGAGTCCAGTATGGGTCCAGGGACAGCGGAGATGTGCGGTGGGAAACGGACAAGTTGGCTCTGATAGAAGATGGAGTCCAGAAGTGGTGCTGCAGTCAGTAGAACACTTAGAGGTTCCAGATGAACAACGAGGAAGTACCAGAAGGTTCGGGCATCCAGTGGGTAAAACACCACAGCGTCACGAAGGTGAAGGTCTGAGAAGAGAAGCCAGGAGCAGACAGCATCGAGACTTCCCCACAGTACCTGAAGGTAGCAAGGAGGAAAACACAAGGGATTAGGTTCTAGTAGAAACCAGTTGGCAGGAGAGCACTACAAACGGTCTGCAACTCGGAGGACTAGAGGTACCATGAATTCGCAAACACTCTGCGCAGACTACTGGTTTGCAGCAGGCATATATACTCTGGAGATGATGAGCGTTGATGGAAAACACCTGGAGAACCAGAAGCCACACCGCACACCCGTTTGTCCCTGTCGCCATCTGGTGGAGAAAAGGAGGTGCACACAAAAGAAAACCAAAACAAAAACAAAAACAAACTGAGAGGACCAGATCATGACAGAGTCGGCCCCAGACCTCGCGTTACATACTGCATTGAGGTAGTCCTGGACGGTACCTTAGGTTTGAAAGGAAAAACAAAAACCTTGACTAAGATGTTGAAGATGGACTGATTGTTTATAGGGAATGTTACTTCTATCCGGAGTGACAAAAAAGAACCCTTTTGGTGAACTATAAAGTAAATTTCTTACTTATTGCTCCTTTAAGTTTTAGAATGAAGTTAATGTAGTTACTATAAACCTCAGATTTTTGGTACTGTGGTTAAGTTGTTTTCAAATTATTTTAAACCTTTTTAAACTCTTTACCAGATAACATTTCTGAATGCATCTTAAATCTTAGAACCTTAGTGTTCACTCTCACTTTAATAGCGACAAGCACTAATCTGAAGTCACGTCAACAAGGGGCCGAGACAATGTCCACTCAAATAAAGTCCGACTAAAAAAATTAAATTATACTACTTCAGAGGAGATTTGAGAGGCATCGTTATGTTTATGCTGCATCTGTAGGAGCAGAAGTAAAGAGTTCCAAGTTTGCATGAAAATGTGGTAGAAATAGCCCTTCTGGTTACTCCTCACCAAGGAATCTGTCAAAACAGTTTCAATTTTAGCAGTGAGGCATAAACTAAGTATTAAAGGCCTCAATGTCTGCACCCAAGTTGTTCACCATAACTCACCCTAAAAGTACAAGCAAAATCAGCTTCAACCTCATATCTGTCCAGGGCTAACAAACCAGATGGGTTTAGGGAATTTGTTCCATAGGGCTATTAAAAACAAACTAGAAAACTTAAGTGATGAATCATCATTATATCTTAAGGAGGATGAATGAAGTATATGCAGAAAAAAAACTCTGAGATGCAAACAGTGCAGTGAGGAGGCGGTTCTGTGATGCTCAGCAGCTGTTTTGCTTCATCTGGTACTGAAAAAGCCTGCATTGTGCGAAGGGCAGGATGGATTCAGTCATGAGTTGGTAAGAGAGTTTTAGAAAAAAAGGTCCTGCGGTCTATAAATAAGCCAAAGCTTGGCTCATGATCCCAAAAAAATCATATTTAAAAAAGTCCTTGAGGACACTAATATAGCCATAATAGTCCCCTGACTCTCTGGTGGGATTTGAGACTGGCCATTGTACAACACAAAACCAAGATTAGTTGCCATGAGACCTTTGAATTTACTGGACTGAGATTAGACAGCAAAGCTGGCAGAAGATTGTGCCTGAATCATGTATTTGGCAGGTCATAACAGAAAAGGGTGCTCCTCTAAATGCTAAAGATGCTAGTCATACCGAGGTTAAATAATTCTGAGGCTGCATTTGATATTAAGCCTGGCAGTTCTATTTAATTAGTGGTAACCACTTGTATTATTAGTGGAGTTGAGACTTTTAAATTGTCCTTGTCTGATCTGTTAATAGCAAGTTTTGCGGCTGATATTTAAAAATGTTGCCAATAAACCTAAGTTTCAGTATGGGTAGAATCATTTTAGATACCAGTATGCCAGAGCTGCTCTGATATTATTTTTGCTTGCTTTTTCACACTGTCAGTCTCTAATACTGGGTCATCCATAACAGGCTATCAGCATATAAGAAAAGATGGAGTAGTGGGATATAAAGAGAGGCCCAGTACATTGTGCAAATCAGGAAAGATTTTCACCTGACAGAAAACCATCAGCTCTTATTAAAATTCTTAGTCTTCCCAGCATGGCTGAGTGGGGTTGTCTAGACGCAGGTAAAATATTCAGTGGCAGTGTGGGTTTTTTTATTGACATGTTGATGCTTAAAATAGTGGGATCACAAACATCCTGAAGTTGCTTTTGCTTTTGCAAAGGCACTTCTGGTTTCAATTCCAATGTGCTAAATCTCCATTTAAGATTGTTTGCGCACGGCCCAGCTTCGTAAGACAGATACAAGGCTAATGTCACAACTCTAGACTTCAATTTTCCAAGATGTTTTTGCCCCCCATCCCTGTAATGTTCGAACAAAACAGGCCTTGTGTCATGTTTCATAATGCATGATGTTTCTTATGGGTCTATTGTGGCTAGAAGAAAAAAAAGACTAAAAGACGCAAAGTAGTGCAATCAATAATGCAGGTGAAATATTGGTATGCAGACGAGATGTGACAGCAGCAGAGAACTGCCCGAGGCTCCTTACTTCCCTTGTCCCCTCGCCTGCATTTTTATAATAGTAATTTCTTGCACAAACAAGTTCCAAGCTGATACCCAGGGCGGCCAATTTCTCATATTCCCTGCATATCAGCTTAATGTGGCTAAACTGTAACCAAAAAGTCATTATTTTTAACATGCTCTGATTACATAACTGTGGCCTCGGTCACCCCACTTGAGGGCAGAATAGATTTTTCCATTAACTCACCTTTAGCATTCGAAATACCCTATGTGCCAATACGGATGCACTTCAGAAATGTGTTTGGGAAAATATGTTATTAAAAATATCTGCTCATAATTACAGCTGCTGTTGGAATACCTGCAGCACATGCAGAAAATAGGCTCTATCTCCAGGTCTTTTTGTTTGTAATCACTCATCATAACTCATAGAGGAAGGGTTATGATGCATAGCAAGTGTAGAAGTATTTGCCCCCTAAAAGCTTTCTTGTTTATGTCCCTTTGGTGTTTGATCACACTGTAATGTTAAAGATCACAAGAATAATGTTAATTTACAAACATCAATTTTTAAATAACGTTTTCCTAACAAACACATGATCTAAACAACCTGGTTCTATTATACGTCTCTTACATACAATACACATTTGCAGAATCATCGCAAGGTTTATTTTCATGAATTTGAGAACAGCTTTTGTGAATTTTTTTCCTTTTCCTTTGGCCAGAAGTGGTTTTTGAACTAGAATGAGGATTTTTCTTTTTAACATTTTATAGATATGAATTATTTTTTTCTTATTGTTGTCAATGTGGCTGCATGGTGGGACCGTGGGTAGTACCGTGCATGTGTAGGTTCTCTTCAGGTACTCTAGCTTCCTCCAACAGTCCAAAAACATGAATGTTAGGTTAATTAGAATGGTCCTTAGGTGTGTGCATTGTAGTATGTTCTTGTGTTTCTCTCCACTGCCCTGACAGAATAAGCAGGAGAAGCTGGATGGATGTTTTAGATGTCTTTAGACAGGGACATGTTGTGCTGATTTCAGAAATATTTTACCCTACTTTATCTTGTAAAACCAGAACTATGTATTTATTTAAACTCAGGTTTCCAAAATAAATGGGCATTCAGTAATGAATGCTCCACATATAAGAAGCTAATCAATTGGACTTTATCATAAAAACAGAATGTGCCCTCTCAAATGTAAACAATGTCTTGAAAAAGAAAAATATAGTCAGCACAAAGAAGTTATCCAAGGCTTTAAGAAGAAAAATAATGCCTATTGAGGAGAGTTTTGAGCTTTATTTTAATCAGTTACTATTAAAGTGATATTTTTAATGTCATGCTTTAATTTCTAATAAGTTTTACAAAACAAATGTTTCTTTTCTCTTCTTTTTTAGACCATGAAAAATATCAGCGACTTTAGGAGACATTTTATCTTCCAGAATGGCCTTTTGCAAGAAAAAAAACAACACTTCAAAATCAGTTTACACCAACAAAAAGCCATAAGAACACTGCTACAGTACATCAAACTTTAATTATCAAAATAAAAAAAAATAAAAAAACAATCTCTCATCTTCTAAACCAATGAATGTTAAGAAGTAATCCAACATATTTGTAAGTGCTCAATATTTCACACTGTCATAACAGCTACACTCTGTAGGTTTTTATGCTGGTCTTAAAGTGGAAGTTTTTAACAAAGTCATGCTCTGAGCATGCAAAGTACACAGAACATTTCTGGCTGTTTATTTGCTTCTAGTAGCTTTCAACAAGCTTCTGGCACAATTATAGATAGATGTTTGACAACCATCTTCTTAGCTGAATTTGGAAAGTTTATCTAAATTAGTGGGTTTCCTCCCATTGACCAGGCTTTAACAGTCCACATCATTTAAACAAGGAATAGCAGGTCAAAGCTTTGGGAAGGCGTTCCACAAACTATCAAATGAAAGACTGTTCAAGTTTGTTACCCACATGAAAGAGCCACCTTCAAGCAAAAGTTTTCTTGTAAATGAAAGAGGGGTTCAGCAAGTACAGTTTGGGAATCACTGATCTAAACAGTTGCAATCTGGGTATTTCAACTAAACAATGATCCAAACAAAAATAAAACCTGGCATTGAATGTTTGGAGCAACCTAAGGGTCTTCCACTGCTCCTGCACAGCCCCATTGAAAATACATTTAATAAACATTTAATCTAACTAGGGGGTCAACATCCAAAATTAAGTAGTTTAAATAAACTCTGTCAATTTTACTCAATTTTGTTCAAATAGAATTCAAGCAAAAGCTGTTTGCTGACTACAAAAAGTATGTGGTTGTGCTGTGACCCTCCACAGCACCGCTATCCAAATATCAGCCAGAGGTTATATATTTTTTGAACCCCTGAAAGCAGTTTTGACCCTGGGTTAGAGAAAAGCTACAATATTTAATCTTTGATTTAAAACCATGAAGATCTGTGGTATATGAATTCTGTATGAAAAGAGCGGCCAAAATGAATCGTTAAAAGCCCCCCCCCCCCCAAAAAAAAGAAATAAAGAAATAAAACACAGCCAGTTTCATGCAACTCCAGCAACCAATATGTGTTCCTCACAACAGGGCAAAGTGCAAAACATGAGGCACATTGGCCAAATAATGACTGAGATAAATTTATGAGCTGCTCTGAGTAGCTTTTTGTGTGTGCAGGGAATCTTTAAACCACTTCCATGTGTTTGAAATAATTTCAGCTCTCTTGTAGCTGCGAGTTGCAGACGTGGGCTGAACATTAAAGAACACACAGCAGCTTCTTTCCCCTTAGGAACAGAAAATTACTTCTGAGCACAAGGGAATGCATCAGTGACATGGCACACTGCCTAGTTTGTTATAATTACGAGGCAAAAGCAGTTCTGAATAGGCATCTTAATGACCATACAAATTGTTGCAGATTTCAAACCCATCTGGAGGATTTTCTTTGTGAGGATGGGTATTTGATTGCTGTTTGGAAACAGTAAATGCTCTTTGTTAAGGTGAAGGTAGCAACTTACACAAGCTTCTTGCCTCCTTTAGTGTATTTAAAACAGTAAAACCCAGATGCATTTGAGTCAATCTTTGTTTGGGAGCTGAATACTCATGATGATACTTTTAAAAGGCAGATGTTAATTCTTTTGTTAAAACAGAAATTCTAAGCAAGCTAAAAGTTTTGAAGGAGGGTCTTATAAACTTACCACACATTATCCAAACATGTTCCTTTACAGATATGCTCTTAAAATCAAGACTTCTTTGACTGGTATGTGGCTCTATCTAGTGGATGTGTTGACACATAACATCAATAGATGCCATAATAAATTTATTGCTGGACTGACTCTATAATAAATATAAATGGTTCACAATTAAATAAGAATTCTCTGCATAACTTTAATGAGTAGATGGTTGATTTCTTGACTGATTTGGAAATAGAATTTCATCTGTTTGCAAAGCTAGAAACTGGATCAGCTTTATGACCTGAACTGGACAGGCATTGAACATACAATAAAACAGGTTTCATAAAATTCAGAGATGAAGTCATCACTGACCCAGTTTATTAGAGGCATTCTAAAGTAAATGTAGAGAAGTAAGGTTTGGTGTGATCATTTTGACACCCATTCATTTATTGTGTTGTGGAAATATCCATTTCTAGAACTGCATTCTCTTGCTTGTTCTCAGCCATCCCTTCGAACAAACTGGGCCAGAGGGGTAGCGTGATCCCTTTGTTCAGGTGTGGGTCTCCTTCCACTGGAAAATACTTTGAATACCTCAAAAGAAGGCATCCTGAAGTGTTTTTTTTTTACCAGAACAGACCTAAACATTCCCCATACTCCCCCACTCCAGAAAAAGGCCCAGGTAGTCATCCGTCCGTGCGACATCTTACCATTTAATGTGAATAAGCCACCCAGACTCTGAACCTCAATACATCAGTGAGCCCTTTATTGTAGTTTAATGTTAACACACACTGACAGCATTTTGTGACTGGTATCCAAAATGATTGTTTTCTATTAATCGTCCCACAATGGTTGCATCTGGTTGGCTGCCAAGACTCTTATCTCCCAGTAATCCTTTTCAAACCTGTTTTATTCAAAAGTATTGCACTATAGTATTCCACTCTCTTGGTGCACTTTGGTAAAATATGTCCAATGGAAGGTGACAGCACAGGCACTGAAATCCAAGGGACCCACCATGGCTCTCTAAATGTACATTACCCCATTGTAGGACTGACTCTCATTTAATCAGTTTTGGTGATAAGTTTTGATAATTTAATGTAACATTTATTGCATTTATTTATCTATCAAAATATTTCAAAAGGAACTTTTAATTGAAGCCACACAGTATTTTTCAGCAGATGTTTTGCACACATGGGGCTGTTTCCAATGTTTCTGTCCCAGCAGATTATTTAATTCCTCCGCAGCAGCCACCAAGGGCTGCAGAGGCCTGTCACTCAGTTTGAAAACCACTGTTATAGAGCAGTTACATTATTTAAACATTAGGAGTATTTGCTAAAAAGTGTCATATCGGTATCACCAATACCAGACTGTATTTTACTCAGTAGCAGATGGTAAAGGAAATTGGTGGAATCCAACAAATTTGGGAAGATGATTAAAGGAACAAAACGTGTTCAATTTCATATCAAGAAATTTGATATGTATCAGTAATTTAGTTTTTAGTGTAAAATCTCACACCAAGCTTGGATCAAAAGTTGAGAGCCCTCTTCATGGTAATGAGCTGCATTAAGTCTTGAAGTACATCTTCTAAGCAGAAAGTTGGTCGTATTCCTGCCATTTTCAAACCCCCAATTTTAACTGCACCTGCTAGAAAATATGGGGATATCTATATTATGAACTACAATACTTGGTAGCAGCTCACCCTGTCAGCAGATACACTAAGCAGAGCACTCAGGGAGAGGAGGAACCGGCTTCTGCAGATTCTATTCAGTCAATGTTGTAAGAAGAGTTTAGAAAGCCCCCCCCATGCTGAGCAGTATGGGTGAAAACTGCTCATGATCTTGTTGCTGTCATTTCTGGCCTCGGACTCTTTCATAGCTCCAGATATTTACAGGTGTTTGCCCTTTGTTTTGTGTTTCTTTCTAAACACAGAAGAGCTGCTGCTGGTTCACAGAGAAACTTTATCAACCTGAGAGTTTCCAAGGAGGGGTCATGGTATCATCTGGTTTCCCTAAACATCCACCATGTCTGAATGAGACTCACCTGCTGCAGTCGAGTTGCACCTTGAGATTCAATAAGAGGAACCAGTGGTTCTGTTTAAAATAGTGCCAGAAAATTCAAACATTAATCAGGCTCACTGTCCAGGGGAGCTTTTCCATGCAATAAATGAAGCCAATGTTTATAATCATAGAAATTGGAATTAAATGTATTGGTTTAAAAATTATTTTCTTGAGCTGTCGAATTTGATGGTTTGAAAATTAGTAATTCCAGTAATTTGCCTTAAAATCCCCATTTGAAAATAATTTTGACTAATTCCGTTCCATGTCTGTGATATTAAATTTGAACAATTCTGTTTTATGTTGCACATCAGAATCTATGAAAAGCTAATAATCACAGGTTCCCAGACGTACTTATAATATCTAGTTAAACATTTCTTATAACATTTTGAATGGAAGCAGTGTTGTTGTATAACGTCATTTGAAATCAATGAATGATTATAACCAGAATGGTCAGAAATGTTCCACTGCTGAAGCTCAGAATGCCAGAAGATCATTTAACCTGAAGTCCCACAGAAATCAGGGAATCAGTTTGATTAGCTGATTTCTCAAGCATCCAGATGTGTGAAACAAAAAAATTAAAACTTATAAATAATAATAGCATGAAACTGAGTTTACATTTGTCAAATCTTGTATTGAAAACATCAAAACTAAATTTTCAAACCTGAAATTCAATTTTCAAATGAAAGGATTTATTTTCAATTTATGTAATTCCAGAGGCAGTTTGAGCTGATCTCATTGTTCCTACCCATAAACAAACATAAAATATAGATATAATAGCAGGATATGCATCTTTTTAGCAACTTGTTTAAGTTGTAATCTTAAAATCCAAGAAATTAGACTCAGATAACCTGTTTAAAACTTAGAACTATTGTATTTTGGTTTATTTTGGGATCTATCCCACCACTTTGTGAATAGATTTAAGACCTGGTAGCTTAACTCTTTAAGAAATGATTTTTGAAAGTAATTTTAACATGTTTTGTTTGTCTTTGTACATTTTTCATGCACTGCATTGATGTCCTTTTTTTCCTTCTGCAGGGTGGATCCTTGCAGTCCACAGTGGAAACCCAGCGGGCAGCTGTTTGACTTCTCCAGCAGAATTTGTATCTTGGATCCTTTGTGCATTGAAACCCCACCTTTCTGTCTGAGGACTTTTTCAACAAAGGCCAGACTCTGTGACTTTAGTTCTCTTTATCATAGATGAGCAAGTTGCCATTTTCGATGTTTATTTCTTCCACCATAACTGTCCATACATCTATATAGACACTACATTGTCAACATTTATGCAGATTTGTGAGCATGTAGACAGTTAATATCTGTACTGTATGTTTCACCGATGTTATTTACAATTGTCTTATTTTCAGTGATGATCACCTTGGTTAGATGTGGGCATCTTTGTTGCTAATGTAAAATTTAAACCAAAAAACTTTTCTTCCACATGTATTGTTCTGTAATTTTAGCAGTAAAGTACCGGCAGCTGTGGTTGCAGGAACTTACTGTAAAATTGAAGTGGTCAGAATAAAATTTTTTTATGAGTTTTACGAATTTACCGTGTTTTTTTTATTGGCCTAGCCTTTGAAAAGGTTTACCACATTGCAGTTTTTTAAAGGTTTTTTTTTACCATAATAATGTTTATCCAACATTGTTAAATTAACAACAAACTACCGTAAAAAGGACAATAATGTATCTGTTATTTTACAACTGATAAATGTTAAAATTAATGGAAAGTATATATTTTTTTACAGGACATTACAGTTAAAGGGCTTATGGTATTTGTTTTTTCTACAATTATTTACAGTAAAAAACATGTTTTAAACAGTGAAATTTAAAGTTACCAAACTGATGGACCGTTTTCTCTTATACGGTTTCCACTTTTTATTTACGGTAAGTTTCTGGCTACCACAGCAGCTGGTACTTTATTGTACATTTGACAAAATTTATTTTACAGTGAAGGTTGTCTTTTGATGTTTTGCTTGGGAGAAAGTAGAAATACAAAAGTGATATGCAACATTGTACTTTACACCAAAACAGTAGATTTTTTTTTTTTTTTAGAAAATCCTATACTACAGTGTTTACAGATCAAAAGTGGCACCATTTATGCACGTTGGCAGTAAGTGAACACTAGAGAGCAGCAGATACTTTTTAAATTGAACAGATTCCTGCTAGTTGAGCACATGCTTATATGCAGAGTTGTTTTTTCACTTCCACAAAGTATTGCAAAACTAAAACTTTAAAAAGACAGTAATTTGGATTTAAAGTCATCAAAATGGCATGCAATTTTAAAATAAACAAAAACATCTGTAATCCAGGTTCATTTTAAAATGATGAAAAATACCCCATAATACATATTAAGCCTGTTTAATTCCAGTCACACAACAGGAGCCATGAGAAAAATAAGAATAATCTATTATTCATATCGATCAAAGATTCATGAGGTAAAAACCTTCTCTTCACGGATTTTGATTTGACTGAATTTACCAAATGTTTGAGCAGCATAGCACACATTTAGAAAGCAATGAAGGTATAGTAAACAAACAGAATCAGAGATCATTAAATCATATTAAAATAGTTTCGACCTTTTTAAGCTCAGTGTTTGATTTGCTATCATTAACAAATATAATCTACCTTCCAGATCTCCAGCCATGCAAGGTCACTAATTATGGTTTATGTGTTTCGATTTGCTGAAACATACCTGCATGTTTTCTAAGCGATGGAAGTTAAAATGATTTGGTACACATGCAGGCCTGTGATAGGTAAATAGCTTATTTTTTAAAGCAGCTGGCTTTGTGAAGAACAGGCAAAAGAGGGTATAAGTGGAGACATTACTCATGGAGAGATGGTGTTCTGGACTGTGGTTGAGGCTCATGAATGTAGTGTGAATTTACCCTGCATGGATGGAGGGTGCAAATGTCAAAGTGGCCAGATGTTGGAATCGGTTGCTACTCGAAGGCACTCGCACATGTTGTGTTTACTACTGGTCCCAAATGGATATGATTACCCGGTCGTATGCAGAAGGTGATAAACTAGATTCAAACCTGAACAGAAAGTAGCCTGACCTTTAATATGTCCGGTAATTAGAAAAAAAAAATCCAAAAATGTATAACCACCTCTGTCATTGCCAACAAAGGGTAACAAAGTATTGAGATGAACTTTTGTTATTGACCATATTTTGCAAATAAATTCTTAAAAAAAATCAGACAATGTGATTTTCTGGATTTTTTATGGCCAAAGCCATATTGAATGTTTTATCACTTGGGAGAAAATGTACAAGATACAGATATATTAAAGTCGCATTACGTCATAACATTTCTATACTAATATTGATTTTCTATGGTTTTACAAACAATGTGTTTTCTTTAGCTGTTCAGTTAAACTGAAAAAGAGAAGAAAAAAACTGAAAAACAAATAGCTTCATGTGGACAAAATTGCTGGTGGTCCTTGTTTAAAGAAAGAAAATCCCACAGTGGTCATAGAAATAACTTCAGTCTGACAAAGGTAATAATAAATACAAATTCTATGAATTTTATGGTATCCATAGAAAACACTAAAAGTAGAAAACACAAAAGTGACACATGTATTAAATCAAGGTTTACTAACTAGCATCAGAGGCCAAATGAAGCCAGATGAAGCATACAGTATAAAGAAAAGAACACTGTCCGTACTTTGAACCATAGAGGAGGCCCTGTTATGTTCTGGGCCGCTTTGATTCATCTGGCACAAAGTATCTTGTTCTCTATATAAGGTCCTATAAAATCTCAAGACTATAAAGGCTTGTAGGGAGAAATGTGCTGCCCAGTGTCAGAAAGCTTGGCCTCAGTCTCAGGTCATGGATCTTCAACAGGGTAAAAACCCAAAATGCACAACGAAAACACCTACACTACATGCTCAAGGAAGAGCATGTCCTAGCATGTGTCCAAGATGGCGCCACCTACGGTCGCCCTGGTCCTCTCGTGCGTTGTGTTTTGTTTGTTTTTGTTTGTTAATTGTGCGTCTGCGTGCTCTT
>JAUZNJ010041404.1:0-10044 GCA_034780135.1 Jordanella pulchra | reverse complement strand
AAGGCTTGTAACTCCTAAGGTTGAGTAGGCTGCGTGCTTAAAAGGACGCAGCCAGCTAAATGAGACACAGCTTGAGGCTCCTGTCTTTTTAAGATTCGCCCCCCCCCCTCCCGCAGTGTCGCCCCCTGCCTGGACTCCAGGTGGCGCCACAGAGTTTTCTACAGTGTTCATTGGTTTCTACAGCTGCTCCTTCCCTCTGAACTCTTACGACACTTGAAAGTATTAATCTGTGGCGATCGATGCAAAAAATCTCCCTGCAAAAACCTGAGATGTCATTTTTTATGGACTGTTGGTGTTTGATGCTTGAAGCTCAGTAGATTTCTGTGGTTCTTCTATAAAGAAAAGCTCCGCTGTTGTTCCGGCACATCGGCGGCGCCGGCACACAGACACCTTCAGGGTCTGGTTTTTAAATCGTACAGGTGGGAGTTTCATGATTTGGGAGCTCACCTGCAGCAGATCAGGAAGCAGGAGGATGCTGCAACCCCATCTCAGAAGAAGAAGCTTCTACCTTCAGCGTCCTGCAGGTTGTTTACATCCAACAAACTGTTCAGACGAACCGTGATGCTGCAGGAGGTGTTCTGGCTGAAGGTCCAACCCAACAGACTCAGTCCTCCTGTTTTTTGTCACCTGTTTCTCTGGGGACCAACAAGATGCCTGAGCAGCCCTCCATCCTAGCTTTTCTACTCTGGTGATGTTGTCATGTTCGGTGTTTTCTGGACTTTGCTGCATGCTCGGTGTGTAACTGGGAGTCTGAGGGTGAGAGTGTGTTTCTAAATTCTTTCTTTTGTAGCTTTTGGAGTCATTTCTTCTTCTGCGTTGTGTTCAATACGATTCCGTAAATAAACCAAGATGGACAAACTGTGCTCTGATTGGTCTGTTTTTTAGGACAATGCAGAGGATGCTGCTGTTCTCCCCACCTTGACCTATAAACCCAGCTTCAGTGATGAGGTCAGAGGGCAGAGAGGAGAGGGGGAGAAATCAAAAGGCTTCAGACTCAGTGATGGATTTAAAATGTCAACAATACAAAGACTAACGGAAATAAACAAATGTTAGCTTAGCTTTAAGCAAAGGTCAACCTTTAAAGGTCTGCAATTCATAAGGTACTGAGTTCTGAAGCTCCGGAGCAGCTGCACCACATGCGGGGCGGCGCCAAGGTTTGGACCTGCACAGGGTGTCCGTCATCAGGAGGAGGAGCTCAGGCTCTGTGCTTCCAGAAGGGTCAGGGGACCCTACCAGCGACTGGTCCAGGTGTGATCAGCGCTGCGCTTCCATTACAGATGTCCTACTAGTGTAAAAACCACCGTATGGCAGCTGAGGTGTTTCTGTTGTGTAAGGAATGCCAACCTATCTTCTATTATCTATTTATCTTCTTCGTCAGTAGTATCATCTGACTGCCAATCACATGACTCACGTCGTGTGAAAAATCCCCCATTCTCAGCACCAGAATGGGGGATTTTTATCTGAAAATATTTTTATAATGAATTTTCCATGAAGCAAATTCATTTGTATATTTGTATACCTCCTAACATATAACAATTTGCACAGTTCGGTGGTCAGTGGAGACAAAGCTACTGTCTCCTTGTGGTCAACGGGAGCAGCAGCATTGTGGACCTGCAGGAGCCGACCTCCCAGGTCCTTTGGACTCAGATGGGATTTAACTTCCGCCAGAAGTCAATGCTGGGAAAAAGTTGCTTCTCAGTTCATTTGTTTAAAACAAGAAACAAGATCTCAGATTAAGTCTGGAAATATTTGAGCCTCAAACAAACAGATTGGTTTTCTGACATTCAGGGGCAGGAAAGGTGGTGAAAAACGGCTCCTTACTCTTCTGAAACCTGTTCAGTATGGAGTCAAATGCAGGGATGTTTTACGAGGCAAATAGACCAGTCGGTCATCTGCATAAAGACTGAAGTGGAGGTCTGGCTTCAACTGAACTCAGTAGAAACCGTGTGGATCAGAGGAACCAGCTGACCGCTGGTCCTCTGATTGGAGGAAGGAAAGTCCTCGATCATCACAACCTGTCAGTTTGGCTGAGAGGTTTGAACATAATTGGTTCAGTTTTCAGTCTAACTTCGGTTCCACTTTATTAATCAACTTATTACTGTTCTTTATATCATTATTTTAAATAATTAATTGGTATTTTGTTATTTATTAATTACTTAATTAACACTACAACGTACTTTTCTTTGTGTTTTTCTCTCATGTTTTCTTCATCCGTAGCTTTTTGATTCGTCTCGTTACTGAACTGCTAGCTTGCCTTTTCTAAAACAGAGCTGGTTTCTACAAATAAGGGAAAACAACTTTTTCTAAAACTTTTTATAAGAAAGCTAAATTAGAAACACATGTAAACAGCAGAACTGTTCCTTCAAACATAGGAGTTCTTCTGGGCAGATTGGTCTGAGGATGGCCGAACCAGAACCATCCCAGAACTGGGAGAGATTAGGGTTGGTTCAGGAGAGTAAATTAACACAGTCGTCTTTACATCCAGTAAACCGAATTTCATGCTGTGCTTTTCATCAAGATAAGTAGTTAGAGATACTTAGAGTTAGTAAAAAACTGACAGCTGTTAAAACTTAACAGCTGGACTTTAACTAGTCCATTAATCAATTGACGGAAGTAAACTGACTTGTTTGACTGAGAATCTTTCCCCCAAAACCACCAAACTGCCGAATAATAAATAGAGTAAAACAACGTTGGTAAAGCACGAAATTTTAAGAAAATTTAAAACAGAATCAAAGTTCGGTTTATTTTATCCGTTTATCAACCTGAACAATTTCTGATTAAAAGAGATCTAATAAAAGATGAAGATGGAAGTCTGGATGTCTGATAGACACTAATAAGCTGATTTTCTGCTGACAGCCCAACAGGGGGCAGCAGCGGCAGGAACTCGTTATTTGTGTTTCCGGTGACGCAGCTTCCTTCCTTTCTGTTTGTGCTCGCTATAGAGACGCTTTTAGGTGAGTCTCGCTGGGGAATCTATCCTTTTCTATCTTCCTTCCAGGTGACCATCCGAGCATCTAATGTTCTTTTTCTGAAGGAATTATGTGTTTAGGTTCCAGCTGGCTCTGAATTGTGCTCCTGTAAAATACTAAAGGCTTTTTTTTATCTCCGGTTTTCCTCTTTTTTTCCACTGCGACGTGTCGCCATGTTAGCATCCTGTCCAGGAGCTGCAGAATCAGATGGAGCCTAAAAAAGATGTTTAGACTTTCTAAAATGTTAAGTGAGCTGGTGGTCTGTGGTTTGGGTTCATTAATGGGTCAGAAATGTTCGGCCTTATTAGCGGTGTCTGCTGGAAGCTACCAGGCTAACGTTAGCATGGCTGCTGTTTGGGAATGCAGTTAAAGTTCAAACTACTGAACAGAACCGCCTGTGGTTCTAGTTTTACCGGTGCTCCCATTACCGGGCCGCTGTCTAAGCTCAGTTGGTTGGATCTGGTTCTAAAGTTCTGCTCAGTTCCTTCGTCCTGATGAAGACCTTTCTAGTCTGTATCTTGGACGGGCCAATCAGATGTCTAGCCCACTTTGGGATTTGAACCAGGGACCTCTCAGGCTCCCTGCTCTGCCACCGCTGTTTTCACTGCATGCTCCAGGTGTCTCATTGTTTTACACTCGCAGATCAATTCATTGACAGCAGAGGATCCTTCATTTGGATCAGGTGGTCTAGAACAGAGACCGATCTTAAGGGGGGGTTGATGTGTAGGTTCTGGTTCCGCTTCATGTCCCGCTCTGCTCCTCAGCAGACATGGCTCCTCGTAAAGGGAAGGAGAAGAAGGAGGAGCAGGTGATCAGTCTGGGTCCTCAGGTGGCTGAAGGAGAGAACGTGTTCGGCGTCTGCCACATCTTCGCCTCCTTCAACGACACCTTCGTCCACGTCACTGACCTCTCCGGGAAGTAAGTTCTCCGTCGCTGCTGCAGGCTTCCGCCGCTCGGTCGGTTCTGACGGCTCTGTTTCTAGGGAGACGATCTGCCGTGTGACGGGCGGGATGAAGGTGAAGGCCGACAGAGACGAGTCATCTCCGTACGCTGCCATGTTGGCGGCGCAGGACGTGGCGCAGCGCTGCAAGGAGCTGGGCATCACGGCGCTGCACATCAAGCTGCGGGCCACTGGGGGCAACAGGTAGGCCGGCGGTTCTGAAGGCCCTAGGTTGGTCGGAGGCTGTGGTTCTGATCCGTGCGTCTGTTTCAGGACAAAGACTCCTGGACCTGGAGCTCAGTCTGCGCTCAGAGCTCTGGCCCGGTCCGGCATGAAGATCGGTCGAATTGGTAGGTTCCTGTTGCAGGTTCTGGGGGGGGGGGCAGTTTTATTCTGAAGTCCATACAGGATTTCAGAATAAAATGGAGCTAGTGGAGACATGGACAGAAAGCGTTGGTGAGAGGCGGAGCGGCCATGTTGGGTCAGACCAGGCTGAGGTCAGGGACGATTTGTTTAACTTAAAACTTATTCACAGGTTAACTGTAAACAGGCTGTAAGGGACCAACTGGTCGACAGGGTTCTCTAAATAGATTTTGACAGTTGACAAACTTCCAGAGCTAATCTCTCAGGACGACCGACTTTGGTCCACAAATCCGAATCGGTTCTGACCAGTAGGATTGGATGATGGATCTTCCTCATGGTTCAGTTCTGGTGTTGATGTGCTAATGCTAGCACTGGTATTTGTATTGGCCTTGAAGGGCTCATGGCATGTTGCTTATTATCTCTGGCTTCTCTGATTAAAATTAGAACCGCAGCACCTGCTGTTCGTTCTGACTCAAAATGGCCGCCCTGTAGGCCCGTCGGCCTCGATGCCGGCGCCGCGTTAATGTCTGAGTCACTCAGGCTGGGAGTAATAAACACGCCGTTAGAGGGATGCTCCTCTGGGTCAGTTTGAATTAACTGGATAATTTAAGGCAGTGTTTTTCAACCCTGCTCCTCAAGGCACACTGTCCTGCGTGTCTTGGATGTTTCCCAGCTTTCACACACCTGATATCAATTGATAGCAGATTAACAGGCTTTGTTGAATTGCAATCATCTAAAACAGGAGTGAGAAACATCTAAAACCTGCAGGACAGTGTGCCTTGAGGAGCAGGGTTGAAAAACACTGATTTAAGGAACAGGGGGGGAGGGGTCTGAGGAGAACCAGGAGCGGTTCCTTTCAGGGACCCTTTTAGGGACGGACAGTTCTTCGTAGATCATTGGATGCAGGTTCCAGAACTGAAACATCTCTCTGTAGATCAGCTGGTCCAGAAACAATGAACCTCAGCAGAAGCTTGTCTGGTTCTGGACCTTGGTGCTGCAGCACGGTTCTGTTGGACTGATCCTGTTCTGTTTCTTCTTGTGTTCAGAGGACGTCACTCCGATCCCGTCAGACTCCACCAGGAGGAAGGGTGGTCGCCGCGGTCGCCGTCTGTAAACAGCTGTTGATTTTCACAATAAAAGCTCACTTTAAATCTGGGTCTGAGTGATGTTCTGTGCAAATGGGTCGGCGGAACCAAAGCCAGTTAAAAACCGTCTGGAGATTTAAAATAATGAATTTGTTGGGTTTTAAAGTCTCAACTGAATATTTACTCACATTTAGAAAGTTCTGGTTTGGTTCTGGGCTGCGGTCCAGAACCAACACAGGTATGGACTTCATCGGGAGAGGAGACCCGACTGGACCTTGGCTGTTTGATAGAGCAGAATTTTACCAGTTGGACCCACGGTCCAGAACCAAGTGGTCCCAGTTCATGGATCTGGGTTCAGTGGACCTTCTGTGTTCATCTGGTTCTGGTCATGGTTCTATAGCTGCTGAGGGACCAGTGCTCCATTCAAAGTGTGTGGAGTGCTGATTCCATGCGTCACCATGACGACGGCCAACAGGAAGCGCCCATTTCACAGAACCAGAGATGGAAGAACCATAAATGGACGATCTGTTGGTGCTGGAGTCGATGCTCAGGGTATGGCAGGCCATTTTGACATTTATTTAAAGCCCTGTCTTCCATCGTTGGAGTCTTTTCTGGTAACAGATGAGCTAAATGAGTTGAATTTCAAAAAGTAAAAAAAAATTTTACCAAGAATTTCATATTTCAGGAAGGTTTGCATGTTGGAAGTTGTTTCAACAGAATATGAATTTTAATCTGAAATGTGTTTCTGATCAAATGACCAATAACAAAAGGAATCAGGTTTTAGATCTGAGGAAAGTTTTATAATTTCAGACATCAGAAATGAGCCTCTTGTAACCATGGTAACATTCATGGGTTGGGTGGTAGTGGATCTATTTCTGTCCAATCAGCTTTCTGGAACCAGTCTGACACCCCTGATCTAGAGTTTGTCAGATCAATGAATGATTCTTTCATTGGTCTAAAAGACATGATGGTGTTTTTAGCACCTGATGTGTCAAATGTCCTAATGAATGATTTCCTTTTTGTTTGGAAAAAATTACAGCAGAAGTCTCCCAATTAAATAAGGAAACTAGAAAAGCGCACAGAGCCCCACCCAGATCAAAGTGTAATCGTGTGTCAATCGTTTTATTACGCCTCTGTGAAAATTTGAGCAAGATCTGCCCGAAACTCCAAGTTGTTTTGACCAACTAATGAACACCGATGGAAACATAACCTCCTTGGTGGAGTGGGCGGAGCCAGATTACACGGTTTTTATGCTGCTAACCAGGTTAGCTCAGGCTGGATGTTGCTATGGTAACAGACATAGGATGAGGAAACTTTGTGAAAAAGAAAACTTGCCCTGATTTCTGATTTAAACAACAAAGTCCAACTCGGTGAAAGCAGAAACTCATTGGACTCAAAAATGTTAGAAGGGCTTCTTGTTAAAACAGAACCGGACAAGATTGATGCAGATTCAGGAACATCCCTTCGGTAACAACAACACGGGGAATATAGAACCGTCAGTTTTACAACCTTCTGTGGGTCAGAACCTGAACAGAACTGACATTTACAGCAACAGAACTTTATTGTTCAAACATCAGAACAACTCAATAATCTACAGGATCTGATAGAAAATATTTCAACAAGATCAGAACCAATGGTCCAAACTCAATGAAACTCCCAGAACCCTGAATAACAGGTTCAATGGGTCAGAACCAAGCAGGTACAATTCAAGCTGTGGGCAGCAGGTGGCAGCAGTGCAGCTCCTGGTGTCATAGTGAAGAAGATCAGAGCAGAAAACTTTGAGCTTCATGTTACTCCTCAGGCTCCCGGTTCTCCTCGTCTTCCTCCCGGTTCTCCTCGTCTTCCTCCCGGTTCTCCTCGTCTTCCTCCCGGTTCTCCTCTCCAGGGGATGCATTGTCTCCGTCATAGATGATATCTTCAGGGTTGGGAGCCGGAGGACAGAACTCCTCCTCTGGGAGGATCTTCTGGAAGATGGACTCAGCCTGAAAACAGAACAACTGGACCTCAGGTTCTACAGAAGCGAAACCCTGCAGGTGTATCTAATCCAGGTCCAGTCCAGCAGAACCTGAGTGGCCCGGGACAGCTCACCTGTCTGACGGCGTGTTCGTGTCCCAGACTTCCATCAGGACCAGAGCAGACATACACATTAGATGGTAGCCGCTGCCCTTGGGCCTGCGGCGCCGACCCGTCGGGCATGTTGAAGTACAGACACCAGAGGACAGAGGGACGGCGGTCTGAGGACACATGGACCGGAACCAGGATGAGATAGTGTTTAGAACGGTGCTGCCTGCTGGATGCTAGGAGAGCTTTCAGCAGCTCCTCTAATGCTCTGCCACCGTTTAACAGCAGAAGCAGTTTGTTCTGTAATAGTGTTAATGGTGATAATATCAATAAATGATTCTGTAGTTTCTCAGCCACACGTAGCATCACCATCATCACTGGCACGAGGTCATCATTAAATAAACTTTAATTAATAGAAGTATTAAACTTATCCAAAAACAACCAACTCTAAATCCGACCCAGACAGTCGGATCAGAACCTGGAACCAGAAACAGTGTTAGAATCTATGGGAGCAGCTCAAGACATTTAGCTGGTCGTCGCGTCTCATTGAGCTAACGGTCAGCTCTAGGGCTGAGGTGTGAACTGGGATCAAGGGTCAGAAAGGGAGGAAAATGTTCTACCTTCATCCTGAGGCTCTGTGGTTCTGAACATCCTGGTTACCACCGGCAACAGGTCATCATGGGCGGAGCCGACCGACTGGCAGGTGAGATGGACCAAGTCTAGGAAGAGGAAACATGTTACAGCCGCTGATGGGACACCTTCAGTCATCGCTACGGTAACAGCCATCATTTATCTTCTTCCTGGTCTCACAGCGTCCCTGATAACCATTTCACAGTTTCTGCTGCTCGTTTGCTCTGGTCTGGTCCTGGATCCATTCGAGGTGAACTTGGACTGGAAAGACTCTGAAGGGCTCTTGTCAGGTTCAGCAGGTTCTGGTCCTGCTCACAAACCTTCATCACTCAGTTATTCTAGCGGGAGCCGATAGGACCCCGGGCCCTCCGAGCAGAACCTCCAGAGGCTGCAGGTGAACTCACATGTTCCAGGGATGCAGGTCATGGTGGACGAGCTCAGCTCCACCATCTTCACTGAAGGAGCTCCTGTGGAGGCTGGAGGAACCGTTACCATGGAGATCTGAGGAGACACAGGATGACACGTTTGATGACATCACTTCCTGCTGACCTCCAGCTGCTCAAGTAATGGAGGCGGAGTTACCTGCTGTTCCGAGTCTGAGGGCAGAACCGAGGCATCTGTGATGAGGACGGCTCGGCTCAGGAACCTGGATACAGACCACATCATCATCATCCTCCTTCTCAGAATGAGGAAGGTCCTCGCCGTGTTCCACGCCTCACCTGGGGGGTGTGGCCGACCTGTCTGCCTCCAGGCAACAGTCCTCCATAACCACATGGCTGCAGCTGATTCGCTGGCCTCTGCTGTCAATCACTGCCTTACACCTGCAACAGGAAGTGATGTCACTGATGGAGAACACTGTTAAAACAGTTCATCTACGGGGACATGACCTTTGACCTAAAGTACTCATCACACAGGTCATTTTTCAATTCACAAGAACACCGGAAGTCTGGACTCAGGGAGAATGTACTGAGACATCACCACATTCAAATTGTTAATCATTAGTAGACTCTAAAAAACATATTTTCATTTATTTTAGGAATGATGATAAACAGGCAGATAAACACAAATAACATTGACCTTTTGCAGAATAAAACAAAAAAAAAAAACAAATGCCATCAGAGCCACCGGTAGAGGGCTGCTGCAGACGGGCTAACGTTAGCCATGGCAGCTGCAGGCGGGCTAACGTTAGCTATGGCTGCTGCAGACGGGCTAACGTTAGCAATGGCAGCTGCAGACGGGCCAACGTTAGCCACTGCTGCTGCAGACGGGCCAACGTTAGCCACTGCTGCTGCAGACGGGCCAACGTTAGCCATGGCAGCTGCAGACGGGCCAACGTTAGCCACTGCTGCTGCAGACGGGCCAACGTTAGCCATGGCAGCTGCAGGCGGGCCAACGTTAGCCATGGCAGCTGCAGACGGGCGAACGTTAGCCATGGCTGCTGCAGACGGGCCAACGTTAGCCATGGCTGCTGCAGACGGGCCAACGTTAGCCATGGCAGCTGCAGACGGGCCAACGTTAGCCATGGCAGCTGCAGACGGGCCAACGTTAGCCATGGCTGCTGCAGACGGGCCAACGTTAGCCATTGCTGCGGGAAGTATCGCAGCTCAGCTCCACTGGTCGCTACGAATCTCTCAACATCTGAACTTTTTTAGAACCTGAGCACTAAATCAGTAAATGTTCCACATAGTGAAGCTTAGATGTATAATATTCTCGCCTCGAATGACCTTAAAACGTAATATAGTGGAACATTGGCAACAGAAAAATGATCTTTTAGCGTAATACTCTGAGCCCTGTTAGCGCAGCTCTGGAAGCTGCTGCTGCCACGGTGCATGCTGGGAAAACTGTCAGTCTTAGAGCGCAACAAGTCTGCTCTGATGCATGCTGGGTAAAGAGGGAGGAGCAAGAACAACATCCGGGGAATTAAAGCTGTGTCTCATTTAGCTGGCTGCGTCCTTGGAAGGACGCATTTTAAGGCCGGTTACGTCATAACGCTGCG
>JAUZNJ010041403.1:0-10044 GCA_034780135.1 Jordanella pulchra | reverse complement strand
TCAGCTGTGCTGAAACAGGGAAACCTCTAAAACCTGCAGGACTGCGGCCCTCCAGGACCGAGGTTGGACATGCCTGCCTTAGGTGCACACCTCTTTTCACCTCACTCCAACCCCAAATGCTTGCACATTGCCCTTCTAATGGTGCATTCACAATGATGTTACAGGAACAAGGTTATCTCCACAGTAAGTAGAGGAGCAATCAGGAGCAAAAAAATGCTAAGGTTGGATTTCTAGAAATGTGAACAGCATGATATGGGCAAATGGAGCAAAGCAAGAGTGTAGAACAGGGATAGCAAAGCAAAACAAGAGTGTAAAGAAGTGAGAGCAAACAATGCTAGAGTGATGGACGCGAAGTGAATTTCAGGGAAGTTCAAGATTCTGAACTTTCTTGTGAATTTTTGTCCTCTCAACTAGACAGGGACTGGATGTTAATCCCACAATACACAACAAACTAATGCTGAATTAATGTTAGTATGTTGATGTTGTTAATTTGTTACAGTTTCAGATTATGGTCAATATACTATTCCACTAAAGAGTATCCCTGCTGCCATCCCCTGATTAAAAGGTAACTGTTTGTTCTGAAGAGGGTTAATTATGTCCATATGGGACAACAAATTACCAGTTGGGTAACTAGTTTGACCCTGATAGGGGGCTTTCAAAAGGAGCCTGTAAATTATCCCTTAGAAGGACATCTTTTAGCTCCAGAGCACGGTCTCATTTATCAAAAATTGTGCGGGATCTATATCGAAAATGAGTGTATGCCTAAAAGCACAAAATAGTGAACACAAAAAATATTTCAGACAAATCAAACCATTCACATACCCAAAAAAAGCAGATTTACTTCATAAATCACACCTGTTCGCATTACGCTGTTTGGCCCTCTACACATTCAGAAATACATTAAAGTATTGTGTAAATATCCATTGTGTATTCAAATGAGACAAATGATCTATAGTATTTCAGTTACCAATGGAAAACCAAAGTGGAAAAAGCAAATGCATAAAAAGCTGTAAAAACAATAGATGTATTAGAGAGTGATGTGTAGAGTTGGATTAATATGTAGAGCCATGAGAAATAAAGGGAGTTACTATAAATGGAAACAGACAACTATATGTACAGATCATATTAATAGGAACATTCAGGACAGCAGGCAGTATTGCACTTATCACTGGCTGTGATATCTAAGCCTTATGGATAAATTCACTGAATTATTTTGCTCCTAAAATTCACTTCAGACAGAGTGTTAATTAGTTGTTGATAGTTTAACACCAGTGGGGGATTTCACATGGGTAAAGGTGAACATGAAGTTATATAAAGGGATTTTGAACATCTGAGAGAACTTAATCTGGCTTCAATTCCCCACTTTAACATTTGTGTCACCTTTTTCCCCTTTCCTACAAAATGTGCATACACATAGGTGAGAGTTGGTATTAGTGACATTTTCGTGCCAAATTTGCTTTGAAAACTTAAAACCTCTGCGTGGAATGTTTCAGGCCTGAATTGTTCCTGGCCGTGCACTGCTTTTCCGCCCGGCCCCTTTCTCTTGCTAATTTTCCACTTCTCTTGTCTAAGCTATAAAGTGCCTCCTTGCCTTACCTTTGTTGTAGTGTCCTGCACTCCCCAAACTTGAAGCAACTTTAGATGATTTGACAGACCCAGGGACACTGACCATGGTTTTACACCCTACTCTATGACCCATCATACTTTGTGACACAAGGGGTGCTACGTGGATTTTACCTCAAACTCTGTTCAGTTTACACATTAGTCTTGTAATGTTAGGTTTAGTTACTGGCATTCTGACATTAGCTTTAGGAAGTAGTTTTGTGACGTTAGGTTTAGGTATGAGTCCTTTGGAGTTATGGTAACTAGTTAGCAGACAAGTGAATCCCCAAAAGCACTCGTTTGAGTCCTAATATATGATGGGTGCAGTGGGATTTCTCATTTAATACTAGGGAGGTTAAACCACTTCTATAAATTTTGTAAAATAATTGGTGAAATAAGCATTGCTAAACTTTATAAATGTAGTCATTAAACTGAATTAAATTTGAATGATTTCATGAGTACATTGCACAATGATCAGTTTTTGTGCATGCTCTCAGACACAATTTCCCCTCTGCTCTGGAACAGCAGAATGCTGCCTATCAGTCTATATGGAGAATTTCAGTTGAGGCCTGTGCCTATGTGCACTGAAAAAACAAGTGACAGAGTGGGGCCTTGATTGGAGAACATCCAAAAATCCATTGCTTCCAGTAAGGCTATGCCTCTTAAGGCATAGCCTTATGGAGCAGGGTTGGGAGGGTCGGGAACCTGGCCCTAACCTCAAAGGGTTTTGGAGGGGAGTCCAGAGCGGGTTTGAAGCCAATTGGCGGGTTGCGTTGCTGTCAGATGCTGAACCAGAGCAGGAACTCACCAAGTCAGTAAGTTGATTATAACCCTTGAGGGATACAACTTTACTCGTAGTAGAGGAAAATGCAGAGTCAAAGCAGGGGAATCAGAGATCCACAAAGAATCCAAATCGTGATCCAGAATCAGAGTCGAGTAGAGCGGGAGTCACAACCAGAAGATCAGATGACACAGAAATCCATATCGTAATGCAAAAACCTGGACAGAAGGGACAGAAACAGGTCAAGTCAAAAATCAAGCAGGTCCAACAGGGTGTCAGGCAGGATCAGGATCTCAAAGGAAAACTGGTCAAAGCAGGCAGGCATACAGTAGGGAAGGTGGACCAGACTCACCATAAGGCTCGAAATAATCTGGCACCAGCTTCTGGTCTGAGACAGGCTTATATAGGGAGGAGTGCAGGTGGAACTAAAGAGGAATGATAGAGAATGGAGCAGCGGAGAAGGTGGAGATAATCAGGTGATTAGACCAGAGATGGTGCCCAGAATCATGACAAAACTTTTAGATTTTTGCCTATTTAGACTGTGGTATCATTAAGGTGTCATCCCCGTTGGCTGCAAAAAATGCTGGCAAAATGTCAAATGAGCAACATCACACAAAAGAGGAGAAAAGTTGCTGGAATCACGTTTGGTCTGAACACACCGTAATTTGAGTCTGGGTTTTTGCCCATACTTTACCCACATCAAAAAGTGCAAATTATATTAGATATTTAAGTGCTGCTTAATTCATTTGTATTATAACATTTTAATTGTTATGTTGTTTAACCTTTATCTAATATTTTTTCTGTACGCTAAAATCTCCAATATTGTTTCCGGTGACTATATAAAACATACAGAAAGGGTTTAAGAAAATGAAAGGCTCTTTACTTTGGTATAATTACAACGATTCATCTCAGAACAAAATTTGCTTCATGATAGGCTGTGAATGTGCCTATCTATCTTTATGTAGCAAATTCAAAGACGCACAACACTGACAGTCAATTAAAAATGAAAGATCGTACACCCTGTCCTTCCAGGAATTTTTCACTTCCACATGTGTGCTATAAATACCGGCTATGATTTTGCATCAGTTCTGCCATTCTATCAGTCTGTTTTTATTTTTTACCTTAAGCAGTTAAAAAGGACATCAAAAATGCTTACCTGTTTCTTAGAAGTGCTGGTGGCTTCTTCTATGCCAATGTTTTAGTATTCCTGCGGGACCCATTAGTACCTATGTGTCTATAAAGGGAATTTACGGAGAGCAAAGTGAAGATGTTATGTCGATCATTTGCCGCGCAAAGATGCTTTCCCTCAAACTGTTTTTTAAATGCTGTGTTCCTCCCCGTTATTCTCTGCTGAGAGAGATCTAAATACCCTTTAATTAGTGTGTCCTTTCTCTCCATCGATAGGCCACTGGTAATCACTCAAAGGACTAATGACTCCTAATTGAATTGCTTATAAATGCAACACAATGGGTCCTGTCATCAAAATCCCGAAGAAAAACATTTTGGAGCATATCCAAAATTAGGCTTACTTTTTGTGAAGCGTTTCCCTAATTGCAATTAAATGTTTCCACAAAAGCGGAGAAAAGCCTGATCTAACAGTAGTGATGTCAGATCACATTCTCTCAGCAGAGCCTTTGGATGGAGGAACACGATTGGGGCAGTAAGTTTATCATAAAAATCTCAGTAAATATTGATTTGATCTTTTCATATTGTCAAGGAGAAATCTAATCATAATAGAACAACATTACCTGATATCTCCCTCAAAAGCTTTTTAACAGCTATTGCAGCTTATTATCCAGTGTGCCTGCATAAGACCTTTTGCAGCATGAAAGTTTTCTGTCCTTTCCACTCAGAGCTTTCTTTCCTGATGTGACCAATAAGCCCTCTTAGCTTCCAGGGTAAGTAAATATTGGCTGATAAATATTCATGTACTTTTCTAGATGCATGCCATAGTAATTTTGCAAAATATATCTGCATGTAAAAGGAGTTAAAGTAAACTTTTCTGAAATTTGTAACATCGCAAGCAAAAACATTTTATTTGAATTGTATGTGATAAACCAAAAGAAGAAAGCACATGATTGTGAAATGGAAGTTAAAATGTTTAGAAAATGTTTTTTTGTTTGTTTTTTGCTTGCAGGCCGCTTTACCCCCCCAAAAGGTAGTAGTTCTCTTTAGGCCCTCAGAGGTTTGTTAAAGTACATTTGAGATCAGATAGGATCATGAGGATGAGAGCAGGTAGATTCAAAAATGTAATAAAAGTGGGCCTAACTACCACTTCACAAAGACATGGCTTTTTAACCAGGTGAGCTATCATCCAGACCCACTTATAAGACCCATGGTAATCTAGAGGAGCTGCAGAGATCCACAGCTCAGGTTGGAATATCTTTTAACAGGACATGAATTACTCATCCAATTCCAATTTTATGGCCTTATTCGATGAGTAGAAAGATTGCTGAAGGAAAAGGCTTTGGAAGTCCCTTAGTGGAAACATTGTGGTGGCTCCATCATGCACTGGTGATGTTTGTCCTTGACAGGGTCAGTGAAGCTTGTCAGAAAGTTGGATAGAGCTACATCTGAAGTAATTCTGAAAGAAAATCTGTTCAAGACTGTTTAACACTTGAAACTAGAACAGGTTTAAGGTTTAACTCACATCCAAATACAAATGCATTGCAATCTTTAAACATTTTCATTCATAAAAATACTGAAAAGCGGTGTATTCCTTTCATTTTATTATTATACACTAGTCTAAGCTGGCATCTCAACAGTATCCCAATTAAATGTATACAGTTTGTGGTCTAGGCATAAAAAAGTTTTTAACAGGGATTAAAAACTTTTGCAAATAAGCATATACCTCTGTCGAGTAAAGGTAGTAATTATGCAAAATAGATCCACAGGTTGTTGTAAAGATAAAGCGCCTACATTCTGACATATTTCTACAACAGAGGTAAGAGCTGCAGCTTAAGTTAAGCAGAACTTAAGTGTAATGAAATGAAAAGTTGTAATAAAAAAGAATGAATTTGGACAAGCTGAATCATATAGATACACTGCACATAGATGTCATATAGAACTTAATGATCCTATTTCCGGAGGAGTGTCATACCAATCGAACAAACTTTCTGTCCTAATTATCCATTTCAGCCTGTCTGTTTCATGTTCCTGCAGTCCCTCATTATCCCCACAGCCACCCCCCAATCGGCTCAGTGTTACATTAGTAAAATTCAGCTTTTGATTTGTCTTCAGCAGCTTAGACATTTGAAAAACAGACAGCAGGGAACTCAAACTGGAGACAGAGTAAAAGTCATCCATATTACTCTTGTCATGGCCTTGTGTGTTGAATGTTGACTGTGTCACCCTACGGTTTTAGAGGAGGAACTAAATTCATGTCCACAAAAGGGATTTGATTCATCACAGACATAATAGGATATATCTTGGTTCGCTCTCTGCAGTATAAGAAACATGTTTTTTTCTCCTTATGCTCAGAACTAGGCAGCACAAATTGCCAGAGGGCATTTGTAAAACAAAATACTTAACTTGACAAGGGTTGTAATGTTACTGTGAAAACCAATTCTTTTTCCTTTATAAACAAAAATTGGACATATCCAGAGAGCCTTGGACCCTCTTCAAACAGGCGTTACATTTTAACATGCTGAACAAAAAAAAATTCTGGGTTTACATCTGTATTAATGACGTCCAACTTACATTACATCTGAGTTGTTAAAGTGCTATCTCTACCTTGGTGGCCATGTTTCAGCACAGAAATGACAGCAATAAGAACCTGATCATGTTGGGTCACTCAGTTTGAGAGCTGATCCTGCCTCTGCCTCCCTTAATTAAACCCAGACACTGCTCTTTTCGTCTTTGCATAGTCTCCTGCTGGGACATTGATACTCATTATTTCCTAAGTCTAAACACCAAGACTGTGTCAAGAAAGCATCCATCACTGGCAGGCTGCTTAGAGTCAGCAGGAATTTTTTCCACTCTGTCAGCAAATTTGGCAATTTGCAATTTTCTTTCCTTGTGGTTGTGACATGTTTTTAACACCCAAGATGACTTTCAAATGCAAGGATCATGTGAACAGTGGCTTGTTAGTACTCTCCTCTGGTCCTTGGCTTTAATGACAGTAATTAACAGGGCCACACTGTTAAGAGAAAGAGAGAGAGCAAGAGAGAAGGAGAGAGAGATGCTATAGGGAAGCATCTGAAAGTTCATTTACATTGATGTAAATGCAGTCTGTGGAAAAGGCTCGCCATGAACGCAGCTCCCCCTGTCCGGCGTACACCTCCTGTTCCTCACAGCACCACGGCCCATTCCCCCATTCATTATGCGCCTAAAGCTTGAGTTATCCTCTCCTTGGTGTGGGGATGAATGTTATTAAAGGCAGAGCTGGCTGACACAAGTCTAATGAAAAATAGGATGTTTCTGAAGGTTATGTTGCAGGCGAGCTCAGAGACGCCTGCTTCACAGAGCAATATAATTCCCACCTCCTGATAGACGTTTTTTCTGTCCCCCAGTGTGAAAGACCCTTATCATAAAGAGACCTTTATTATCTGCTCTCCTCTAGCTGTGGATGCTCAACAAAGGGCGACTTTGGACTTTTTGGCAGATCATACAATTGTGAAAAACTATATCTGTGTTTTCTGAGGCAGAACATGCTGCTGTGTGAAACTAAAAGCCACTAGTGTGTTTTTCATGCCTAGCATTTTAGTTGTTGGTTATTTTGATATCGATTGTTGTTTTGTTGCAAACTGTGTTTGCATAGAGAGGAAATAGAGGATAGGAAAACTCCATGCTAAGAGCTTACCTTTCAGATAATGACAGTGAGTGACGACTGCCTAGGATCGAGGGTCAGATTGCACTTTTCAGAGCCCTATCAAAGGTTGGCAGTTCACGCTGAAGATGACCCAAACCGCCCACATAGAAAGCCCCCAGCGCTGACCTCAAGTATAAATCCCTCCCTCATCCGCTCTACTCTTGCTTGCCCCGTTCTGGCCTTACCAGCTCTTAACAGCCTGATCAGAGCCACACGGGGGACCGCTAGACACAAAGGGTCCCAGGCAGCTCCAATCTGGCCTGTATTTTAATAAAATGTTTCCTTCCTTTCCTTCTCTGATAGCTTCTTTCAGCCTTGAACATTTGTTGGTGTATTTTCAAAATCAGATTTTAAAAAGCATCAAATTTATTTTTAACAATACAGGGAAATCAGAGACATTTATAAGGTTATAACAGGATTGGTTTATAAGGTTTCTGTACCGCTGATTTTTCTATCATGTTGAATTAATTCTGACTATTCTAACAATTTGTCACAAAATAATTCAAAACATAGTAATTAACTTGGGAAAGATTAAGCAACATTATTTGCTTTCTTTTTATTTATTTATTTAATAATATTCTGACATAAAAGAATCCATAAAAAATGACTTGCCACTAATCTTTGTTAGCTTTAGACCTAAAGTTTAGATGCATTTTTAAGTGAAAAATAAATTTAAAATTAATCTTTAAAGGATAAATTTTCAATGGGACTGAAATATGTTTTAAAATAGGAAGAAGCATTGAAATGTTGAAATATTAAAAACCTAAAACATCATAGGTTTTATACCTGTATTTATTTCTTTTATTTTTATTTTTCTATGTTCTGTTCACAATCATTATCATTAGACATTTTTTTGATAAATGCACCTTGTTAATCCAAAAAGATTTCCCAAAAGGGAAATTAAATTATTTGACGCTGACCACTATTTTGTTTTTATTTTAATTCAGTTTTTATAATCTTATTTTAAAATGTTATTTTTATATTCTGAGGTACTGAATTCATGAGACCTTGTTTTTATTATAAAAAGAAATAAAAATGGCCAATGAAATTGTGAAACATATTACAACTTTACTGTGGATTAAAACTTAATATTACAGTGACCTATATCTCTAATGTTATCAGATGAACAAACTTTTAACTACTTTAATTGTTTTGTTTATTTTAACAAAACTCTGCATTTTAAAAAGTGCTTACTGACATGATAAATCTAAGTTTTTCTTTTACAATTAAATGATTCTGTAATATTAAAATTACTACACACCCAATTATTTTAAATTTTTGTTCAGAAAACTCCAGTTTCTGTTCTATCCTTCCACCTTGGTGACAAATCTTTAATCCAGATGTTTTGGTGTCAGCCAGCAAAATCTCTGACATTTGGATTCCAACTCTACTGTGTATGAAGCACAAGCAAAGTCAGAGTCCCCCCCAAAAAAGCCCATTGTTACATGGGTATTTCCTCAAATGTCACATGAACAGTGGAGCCAGGTCACTTCATTGCTTATTTTTTCCCACCTGCAGTTTTTGGAGCACTGACCCAGGTTGGCCTGTTAATACTAGACCCACTAGCGTGTAAAGAGAATTTTCTTCAGTATCATATCTACAGTGGAGTGCACAAACAAAAGGAGTTCCTGTGTAAAATCACCCATCTAATTTCTTTTGTTGGACTTACTGCTTCCTTCCCATTAAATCCCGATCACCTGTGGAGCGTTTAAAAAACACGCTGCCACTGTCACTGCCGTCTGGATTGGTGGTTTGTTAGGACTGTTTTTGAAGCATCGGCTGGTCGTGACAGATTATGCCACGTATCAATTTGACTTTCATAAGCTGTTTATGCTTCACAAATTGTGGCTAAGGCTTCCCTCTTGTGCAAAGGGTTTTTACATATGTTGTGTGTCTGGAAAATGTTGCCTTGTTCCCTTAAAGAAAATCTAAAACAGCCTCAAAATGTTACACAAGGCATGTCATGTTTTTTTTTGTTTGTTTTTTTTTTCAGGGGGGGGATCCTTGTTCTAAGTGTGCAAAGATAATTCTCTGAACCTAAATGGAATCTCGTTATTTCTGCTCCTCCAAGGAAGAAGTGTGGTCTTCTCTTATTTTCCAGGGCTGTATTTATGTCTTTTGTTTAACACAAAGCTCACTAATAATGTGTTTAATGTGGACAATATTGCTTACACATGAGCTCTTATTATAGAGTGCTAGTCTGGTCTTAGGATCAGTGGCAGTATCCTTCAGGGATGGCCTCTCTTAAGGGGGAAGGATGAAACAAGTGGATGTGGAAAAAAACCCAGCATGAGCCCTGTTCAAAGGCGTAGACGACATCTGACTGGATTAACATTTATTGACCGCTCAAGCTGGTTTTTTCCCGCCCCTGCTTCTTTTTCCCCCCTTATTTTCCTTCTTGTTTCTTTTCTTTTTTTCTTTTTTTTCTTCTTTTTTTAGCTCCAGGACAAAGATTCAAACTTAATTGCAGTGGCTGTTCCACCAACTGATCACCAGTGTGCCAACAAAGGCCTCCCTAATAGGCGCTTCATTAAGGATTAGAAAGTCTCTATTACAAAACAAATTAAGCATGCTCTGATCTTAACCTATAGGTCGAACGGCATTACAGCAAAGTTTAAGCTGTTAGACGGCTGAAAAACTTATTACGGGTTAGCGCTGAGGTAGCAGTTTGGTATTGATTTTACGATAGCTAGGTATGATGATTTATGGAGTGCTTGTGTCAGTATAACAAGCTGAAGGACACACAATATCATCTCCAACATCATTAAAATTCAGAGGTCTCCAGAGCTAGCTCATCAAGTACTGCTCACCACCTCGCAATTTCATACAGCCGTGGAAACGCACACACCAT